>JBAMJV010011487.1:0-128293 GCA_037951105.1 Echinarachnius parma | reverse complement strand
CAAATATAAATTCCGATCGGCTTTCCTCCCCTTAAGGCGCTTAAATCAAAGAAAGATATATTTGACTTTTTTTCAATTATAATTTTGTTTATAAATATTGATCGATAGCTGGATTTTTGTATCTATAATTTCATAAATATTGTGGTGCAATAAAAACCTCAATTGACTCGAAAAGAACCAACGTGAAATATCGCCTTTTGAAATTGAGCTCTTCTTATTATCATTATTTTTTGTTCCAAATATAGACTGATTTATGTTGTTGTCACATATCAGACTGAACTTCTTGAGTGAATGCGGAAGTAAGGGAATTTGTTCGTCATGTTCATCGATTATCCATTCCAAATGGTCAAGACGCTGTATCATGTAAGACAATAACTAAATATTGCCTATAATCCTCAACTACATTTGTTTCAAGGTCAGTTAATTAACAAGCAATTTATAGCATTATTTGCATCAGTATCTCAACACGGAGGAGGAGCTCCTATCTCATCGATACTATCATGCATCATAGGCTGTTCTGATGAGTTATCTACATTTTCGTTTTGTATCTGTTATTTATCATTTTGATGATATACGTGTAGAGAAAAGTATGAAATCAGGCACCAAATAATCTTTAATATAGGTTTTCCCGCTCAATTTCGCGATTGTGTCAATCGAATTGATAAAAGGAGCAAACGAATTCGCGCGATTTGCGATCGCCGTACCAAAGCAGCATTCGAATTCGTAAATAGTCGTTTAAAATCACGTAGGAGCAAGTGAATTTGCACAAAGTGCATACCTTTTCATCAATGATCATTCGAATTCGCGAAAGGCCGTTGACAGTTGGCTGTACATTCGCGAATTCGAATGCCCATAAATGAACTTCTGTGTCTATTCACGAAAGCGTGTGCGTATGCATGAATTCGCATGCACTTATTCGGAATTTGGAAGACCGATACCAACGATTACGCGGCAACACGCGAATTCGAATGACCCTAAATTAATTCGATTGAAAAAAGTGCAAAATTGAGCGGGAAACCCTATATATTAAACAAAACACAATAACATCAATCGACTACACAACAGTTTAGTATGAATACATACCAACAAAGGAATCCATCTCAGCTTCCATTCTAGGTCGGTCTAAAATTAAAAACAATTAAAAGTGGAATAAAGAAACAAATACATTAATAAAACACAAATAAAATACAGTATACTGATAATACACGTGGAAATTGTGCACCTTGTGTCCAGGATTGATTGCAGTTTGTATCCGTTGATCAGGGTATAAATAATGTATTAATGTTAGATAACGGTCATTATCATTAATAGTATGATCTTCTACAATTAATAGGCTCATATAGAGCGCGATCGTGTATGTCATAATGTAGTATTACTACTGCTACTACTATTACTACTATTACTACTACTACTACTACTACTACTACTACTACTACTACTACTACTACTACTACTACTCTACTACTACTACTACTACTACTACTACTACTACTACTACTACTACTACTACAACTACTACTACTACTACTACTACTACTACTACTTCTACTACTACTACTACTACTTCTGCTACTACTTCTAATTCTACTACATGTACTATTAAAGTCAACCATGGTAACTTTTAACGACGGGTGACTTAAGCAGCCATATTAAAATGTTCTTTCCCTTCATATCGATAACTGAAACAAATATTAAAAAATATTATTGATGGTATTTTTTAGGGTTAAACGTAATCATGTAAAATTATAACAATGTTAATACATACATAATTCATGTTTCTCATTTGCGATGTCTTACGTCATGTTTGTTTGTTTTTATTCTCCTTGCAAATAAACAAATTGTTACAATAATTAAAACATGTCCTTGTCTCGACAGAAAGGGCAAGATTAACATTTAAGCGTATGTGACTTAACACTACCGTATTCAACAAACATAATCGGAACTTTTCAAATCGCAGATTCCGAAGTGAAAGGGATCCAGTAGCATTGTCCAAATCTGCAAAACTTACTTGGAACTCTAGCGGTTCTCATATACCTTGTTGTATTCGCATTAACAATATAAGCATGGGACAGGTTTTTGTTTTCGAAGTTCCCATTAGTTAAAAAGATATTTACGATTGAAGCGTTTGGATTTTAAACTATCCACAGGATAGTCATAACCATGTACAAGTCAGTGCAATGAACAGTGAATGTCACTTTTCATTTTCGCTCATTACTCGGCCATATAACATCTATTTAACGTGAAATGTTCACACATCACCCAGTGGACATATCAGATCACAACAATACACATTGTATCAACTATTCATCATGTTTTACACATGTCAACAAAGTTACTCTAACTTAGGGCATTCGCTTAAAACCGTTTTCTTTCGGGGGGGGGGGGGGGGGGGGGGACAAATTGAAATACCTATACTCTCTTAGGTTATGATATGTTAAAGGGGGTATCCGCGATTAACAAATCATCTGAACAGTTTCCGGTAGATTGATTTGCAGGAACATGTCTCCCACGTGATATTTTAGGTCAAACAACGCTGTAGTCTGAATTGTATGAATAAAAACAACGCGAGCAGTTTATAGCAGTCCTCTCTTCTTTGTTCTACGATTCGGCCACTAATCTGCTAATTATGTTTAGCTGATTGATTATCTTAATACAACCATGCTGAACTGTTTCACTTTCTAGCTCTAAATAAATTAAGTTGTTTACATACCTGCTACAAAATACAAATATCGGAAACGAAGAAAAAAGAATAGATCGACAAAATTTACGAATATGTTAGTACCCGATTTATTCTTCGGTCATACATATTGGTCATACTTATCATATCGCCATGAATTTGCCCATCACCCTACACGAACACAATCGGTCCAATATAAGCTCGATTTGGTTAGTACTTGCAAAGAGTTGATTCTGAAATAATTATACTTCAAAATATGTTCATAACATTAAGTACAGGTATTATTTAAATTTTCTTTAAATTATATAAATAAACTGTTTTTTACAATGCGGAAAGTCCATGGTTACGAATGTCATATAACAATGAAATAAGCGAAAATGCAAAGTGATATTTACTAACCTATTGCACTGACTTTATTCAGAGTTATACTTATCTGAACACACATAAACATATATATTAATACACATTAATACACATAACGGAAGGGAAATGTAATTTCAATAAGTGATACGATTACAAAATGGTTTGTGAGAAGTGCTAGAGTTCCAAGTAAGCTATTGTAAGGATATGGACATTGTAATACTATATTCCTTTATCCCTAAAAAGGCCGGGCTTCCTACGACCCCTTAAGATCTCGGCCGTGAAACGCCCGATGCAAGCATGTCAAGTAAAGTGTATAGAATACTATGGTATTTTTCCCCTGAAAATCCACTCATTCGTATATGTATGGTTATTTATGCAGATAAGGTCATACAATTCACATATTTGCCAATAAATCATATATTTCTTATAATTAAACATTGTTTTTCACTACTTATTACTCAGACCTCAGATAATACAAGAAAAAGAGTTAAGCCAGGTTATTTTTTCCTTATGGGAGCCATAGTGCCCCCCCCCCCCCCCCCCCCCCCGGGCCGGCCCCCGGCCTTAACAATGTAAAAGAGTTGTTTAACATTGCATTTCAAGATTATAATGTAATCAACTAATTTGATATAGTATACAACAAATTACCATAGACATAAGGCTGTTAACTCCATTATGTATATTGTCAAGGAGAAATCATCGGCATCAATTCCGCAACAGCTTTTATCTTTGAACCCTATGCACTAAAGTCTTACTCTCACAAGAACCATACCAACAATCCCGGCTAGCAATAATTGTATCATGCTTACCCACGCTGGCAAGCACCCTTTCTACAGCAGTATCTTCATCTCTTCCGACTGGAACTAGATATCAGATACAACAATTTTTAAAGTACAGGAAAAATGGTTAATTGTTGTTACAATAATATCATACGTATCAATTTTACAATGTACTCAACCGTGTCTGTATTTTATATTAAAGGGATAGTTGAGTTTTGGTAGAGAGGGCGCTAGACTACTTATTTTTGTTGTGAGGTAATGAAAAACTGAGTGTAAAATTTGAAAGAGCATAATATTTAAATAATAAAATCATCTTTGTTTGATCAAAATCGGTTCAGAGACGGCTGAAATATCCATAAATATAACAATTTGTAATAAAGCTGGGGCTTCAGGTTTATTAGAGAATTTAGAACCAGCCGTTGAAATTCGTTTTAAAATGCTTCCTCTTTTCAAACATTTTCAAAAGAGGTTTTTACATAGTTGTTGATTATCTCTCTATCTAATCACTATTTAAACAAAACATCACATGCACAATATGTTATTTAAAATGGTATAAACAAATGCATTTTTTTTAAGCGCCCTCTTTAGTTTAGACAGCTCTTTTTGAATGATAACAGGCTTTTTACTTAGTCGTTTGTAATTGTTGTATTCCTTTTGAGCATGATGGAGTTATAATTATTAGTTTGTAATGTAATGGTGCATGTTTTGGTTACTAAAATTCAGTTTTTACTAAAACTGTACTCTCTCTACCAGAACTCAACTACCCCTTTAATGAATTGGTTCGTTTATTGATCATTTTCTTAAGCCATCGTATGAGTTTGTGATTTCATTTTCATTTTTTTTCATTTCATTTCATTTATTTTATTTCAACCAAATATCAAAATATATACATTGTAAAATACAAAAATATTAACAATAATGGTTGAGGTACCCCTTGAAACCATAGCTTGTGAGCGGGGCACCTTAAGAACATAATCAACTAATTAACTAAATACAATTTTTACAAATAATTACTAATTAAGCATAAGGCAAAAACAACTAATACATCGCATACACACCAAAAATAGAGAAAAAAGATTAAGGATTGAAATAAAGCAAAAGATAACGGAAGGAGTAAAGGGGTTAAGGAGAAGAAGAGTGAAGTATAAGGAATAGGAATGGAACACAAATGCACAATAATATACAAGATAAGAACATAATAACAAATATGGACACTTCTCATATAATTATACTTACAAAGATAACTCAAATTAACATTACTTAAAAAAACAACAATGTAATTATACTTTCAAATGACTAATTTTAGTTTTGGGTGAATCTAGTGAGCAACTTGTGTTTACTTAATTTTTTAAACTTTGATAAGGTTGAACTAAGTTTAATGTCAGGGTCTAGGCTATTCCATTCTGTTATACCTTTAAAATAAAATGAATTGAGTAAAACAGTAGTGAGAGCAAGAGGTTGGTACAGGTGTTTGCTTTGGCGTGTATTATAAGTATGTACATTTGCCGTTTTTGTAAAAATAGCACTAAATGAACAAGGAGCTAAATTATTCATACATTTAAACATGAGGACCCAAGTATCTAACAAAATAAGATCATATAAGTTCAAGCATTTTAATCTCTCTACCAGAACTCAACTACCCCTTTAATGAATTGGTTCGTTTATTGATCATTTTCTTAAGCCATCGTACATCGCATACACACCAAAAATAGAGAAAAAAGATTAAGGATTGAAATAAAGCAAAAGATAACGGAGGGAGTAAAGGGGTTAAGGAGAAGAAGAGTGAAGTATAAGGAATAGGAATGGAACACAAATGCACAATAATATACAAGATAAGAACATAATAACAAATATGGACACTTCTCATATAATTATACTTACAAAGCTAACTCAAATTAACATTACTTAAAAAAAAGAACAATGTAATTATACTTTCAAATGACTAATTTTAGTTTTGGGTGAATCTAGTGAGCAACTTGTGTTTACTTAATTTTTTAAACTTTCATAAGGTTGAACTAAGTTTAATGTCAGGGTCTAGGCTATTCCATTCTGTTATACCTTTAAAATAAAATGAATTGAGTAAAACAGTAGTGAGAGCAAGAGGTTGGTACAGGTGTTTGCTTTGGCGTGTATTATAAGTATGTACATTTGCCGTTTTTTGTAAAAATAGCACTAAATGAACAAGGAGCTAAATTATTCATACATTTAAACATGAGGACCCAAGTATCTAACAAAATAAGATCATATAAGTTCAAGCATTTTAATCTAGTAAATAAGGGTTTAGTATGTGCTTGAAAAGTCGAGTGAGTAATAATTCGAATTGCTCGTTTTTGCAACAAATATAATGGATACAATTTGGTTCGATAAGTATTTCCCCATGCTAAATTACAATACAATAAGTGAGGATAAACAAGTGTATTATACAAAGTAAGTAGTGTTTTCTCAGGCAAGAAATCTTTAAATCTTGATATAATCCCAATACTTCTAGCATTTTTTGTTTTAATACTTGATATATGAGCATTCCAATTCATACATTCATCCATAATAACTCCAAGAAACGATATGTTAGGAACCCTTTCCAAAACATTTTCTTCAATATGTATATCCTCAGTATTTGGGACCCTCCTGTTCCTAGAATGAAAAATTATATATTTTGTTTTCTTAAATTTTAGACTTAGTTTATTGCTTTGAAACCATACATTCAATTTTTGTATTTCAAAATTAACAATTTGTATTAACGCATCAATGTCGGTTCCAGAAACAAGTGCTGCAGTATCATCTGCAAATAATGAAAACTGCAAAAGAGATGAACATGAAATGATATCATTAATGTATACTAGGAACAGGAGGGGCCCAGTACAGAACCTTGGGGAATTCCATAAGTGACATTTGATTGGGTTGACGCGATACCATCGACCATCACATACTGTTTTCTATTTGATAGATAACTTTCGAACCACTTTAAGGGTAATCCTCGAATTCCATATGATTGTAATTTATTTAGCAGGATGTGGTGGTCGATGGTATCGAATGCCTTGGACAGGTCCATAAATAAACCAATACAATATTGACCATTATCAAGTTGTTGAGATATATAGTGTGTAAGACTAAGAACACCAAGGGAGGTTGAGTATTTTGGTCTAAATCCAAACTGTTCATCAATGAGTATATGATGTTTATCAAGAAAATAATATAACCTCGAATGCATAACCTTTTCTAATAACTTTGCAAATATTGATAACAATGAGATAGGTCTATAATTCTCTATATTGTTACAATCATTCTTTTTAAATATTGGAATCACCTTTGATATTTTCAACTTATCAGGTACTACACCAGTTAATAGCGACTTATTAAATATAATGCATAAAGGTTCTACAAATGAGTGTATACATTCTTTAATCACTTTTGGGGAAATGCCATCATATCCACTTGCTTTTGTTCCATCAAAGGATGAGCACAATTTTACCAATTCACAAACAGAAACAGGTTTTAAAAACAATGATGAGGGATTATTATAATTGAGGTATGATTGAAACATGTTTGGTTGAGTAGGTATACTGTCAGCAAGATTTTTACCGATATTTGCAAAATGTAAATTAAATGCATTTGCTATTTCTCCTGGAGTATTAAATTTATTATGACCATCATACATTTCAGATGGCAATTTATACCCTTTAAATTTGCCTAACAATTTATTTATTTCATCCCACGTTTTTTTAATATTACCCCTAAGTTTATTAAACAAGTTATAAAAGTACTCTTTTCTAGATGTACGAATCAAAGATGTAAGAGTATTCTTATACTTATTATATTTAATCTTATTTTGATCAGTAGGATTAAATATAAATGCTTTATACAGTCTATTCTTTTTGTTAATTGACTTAAGTATACCCTTAGTAATCCATGGTTTTCTAAACTTACACTTTTTCTTTTGATTTTCTTTAAGAGGAAAACAATCATTATAACTCTTATTAAATTTTTGAATAAAATATTCATAAGTGCAATTCACATCATTACAATTTTCAATATGAGACCAATCAATATCCAATAATTTTATCTTAAACTGTGCAATACCTTGTTTAGTAATGAGTCTTTTTACTTTGTTTGATTGGTACGTAGGCGATTGATTACTATTACTCTTGCATAATCCAAATATTGGGAGATGATCTGAAATATCAGTAAGAAGTAAACCTGAGTAAATTATGTGAGTAACATTATTAGTGAATATGTTGTCTATCAATGTTGTGGAGTGTGGTGATAATCTTGTAGGTTTACTTACTAAGGGGAAAAGTCCTAGGGACAACAAATTATCTATAAAATCATTTGTTGGACTATGGTGATCATAATTAAGCAAGTTTATATTAAAATCTCCCATGAGATATATATCCCTTTTTTCACTAGTAACAAGTTCAATTGATGTATTCAATTGATCCATAAAGTCCCTTACACTTGTATTTGGTGGTCGATAAATGCAACCTATTACATTTATTTTATTATTGTTAGATATTGTTTGTATAAAAATTGATTCATATTCAGGTGTACAGCTTGACAGGTCAGCTCGTACAATGTAATCAATATCATTTCGTATGTACAAGAGTACACCGCCTCCTGGTCTATTATATCTTGTAGTATGAACAAGGGAGTAATTACGCAAATTATATTGTTGGATATCAGTGTTGGCACAAAACCACGTTTCAGTTACGCCTATAATACTAAAAGTGAATTCCAGAGATGCAAGGAGCAATTGTAAATCATTAAAATGTTTGCATAAGCTTCTGATATTAACATGCATAAAAGACAAATACGTATCATCATGTGTATGCTTTTCTTTAAAATCATCCAAAAACATGTATTCACATTTCCTATTAACAAATACATTCCTGGCATCATCTGAACCAACACAAGTATCATCTAACAAGTGTATTGTATCAAGATTATTCATATCAAAAGGATTCACTTGTAAGTATAAGAATTTATCAATATCAATGTGTTGACTTGCATGAAAATAACTATATAATGTCCATAGAAACTCTTGATCATCATAGAAATGATTAAAAGGAAAAAGTTCAGAGGAACAATGTATGCAAAGCATCCCAGAAGAAGAGAAGAGACTACAGTTTTTACATCTAGCACACACAGGCATACCACTTACTTATACACTTAGCGATGTATTACTAACAACTAACCCAAAAAAGAAGAAAAAAAAACAAGAGTAGTGGAATAGTGGCCATTTGTTAAAGGAATAGTTGAGTTTTGGTAAAGAGAGTACAGTTTTGGTCAAATTCAATATTTGTAACCAAAACCTGCACCATAACATTACAAACTAATCATTATAACTCCAACATGCTCGAAATGTATACAAAATTACAAACGACTGAGTAAAAAGCCTATTATCATTCAAAAAGAGCCGTTACAACCATAGAGTAACTATAATATAAACACAAGATGGCGCTTTTTAAAAGTGCATTGGTTTTAAAAATAAATTATAAAATATTATGCATGTGATATTTTGTTAAATAATGAATAAATAGAAAAATCATCAGTAACTATATAAGAACACCTTTTGTAAATAATTGGAAAAGTGTAAGCATTTTTTAAATACAAAAACAAATCTAATAAATCTGGGTTTATAATAAAGTTTATTCTGTAATTAAAATTGTTAGCATTATATATTTTTTTTCAACGGCTAATTTAAAGGGGTAGTTAAGTTTTAGTAAATAGGCGCTGCACGTCACAATTTTTTTGTGAGGTTATGAAAAACTGAGTGTCGAATTTGAGAGAACATGCAATTTTAATGCCAGAATAAACTTTATTTGGTCAAAATCGACCCAGCAACGGATGAAATAACAATAAATATATCTGATCTTATAATTATAACCAATTATAACCAAGAACTCCAGTGTACCTTTAAGTTGTCCAATTCACAAGCTATGTTTTTTGGAGCCTTTTCACATTGGCGAAAATGCGTGATTTCAATCATGATTTGAGTTATTTTTCACTCCATTCACGGTATTTTTGACGGTGTGAACACTAATTGGAATCACGAATCGCGGAACTCAAATCATGGTCGAGAAGAGTTTTCAATTCATGATTCACTCAAATCACAGTGCGAATCGGTCATGTCGGTAGTTTGAACGGCTTGACCTCCAAACATGATTTGGGAGGCGGAGGCTTACGTGACCTTACATGCACTTCCACCAATAAACGGGGCGCTCTTCGCTTCGAATGCAGTCATGCAGTGTAGTAGGTGTTCTCCCTGTTTGATTGACAGGTAGGCCTACGTCTCCAGACTGATTACAATCACAGTTTTTTTTCGTAGTGTGAAAGCAAGGCAACAGCATCACCGTGATTGTAAACATACATGTATAACTCCAATCATGACTGCAATTACCAGTGTGAAAACGCTCTTATTGGTGTCTCGGCAATTTGTACATTTGTTTCTTCTTTTCAGGATTTTGTACAAAGTTGGAATAACTTAACAATTCAATCAGAAATGGGAGCATGTACATACACATGCTTATCTAAAACTACATACTTGGACATGTAGACAGGTATCTCAAGTATGCTGATTGCATACTGTCGACAATTCCGTTTAAATGAAAATATAATGATATCGTTGAATTTTATGATCTGAAATATCAAAATCCACCAGGGAAAAAATCAGGCCATGAAGCAAACCCACAACCCAGGTCTATTGGACTAACTGCGTTTGCCCACCAGATAGACGGACAATAATATGTGTACTTACCGAAACATGTCGAAGACATAAAACACAAAAGCAATGCTAGTCGCCTTTGAAATGGCGCCATTTCCGTTTCCCTCTGGCACTACATGGAGAAGTATTCAAACAAAGAGTTCTTTTACCCTCTTCTGAGAAGGAAAAAACTGTTTTTACTGATCACTCTGTTATTTCATCAATACTTGATTTCCCTTTCCACGTAAATTCCCGAAGGAAAAAAAACACGTTCAGCATACATGCACAAAGAACTTCTATTTCCTCATGAATAAAGCAATAACCGTTGATTCGATGATCCTTATTTGGTACACTTAGTGCGTGATTACATGTATTTCCCATTTCCTATGTACTTCCCACAACGAATCAGATGGTGTGATATACATGGTACCATGTGTATGCAAGCAGTGGGGATTTTCACAAACGGTTATTTTATACTCGGTCTCATACGCATTGTGCGGCGAGCTATAATAATAATAATGGTATTCTATACAAATAATACACAGTCTGAAGTGCATTGTGTAAATGCATCGCACGCGACGCTCTGTTAAGCCCGGCGCAGACAGAGCCGACTGGTTTTCAGTCAAGCTAGAGACAGTTTCGCTCAGTCGGAGCCGATCCAGCATGTTGAGTCGGCCTCGAATGAACTCCGACTGGTACTTGAATGGAAAAACCGGAGTCCTGAGGCAGCGCATACTTAGTTAATCAGGCTGAAAACCAGTCGGATCGGGTCGAATCGACTCTGTCTGCGCCGGGCTTTAGCTGTGCGTTGTGCACGAGGCGTAAGCCGAGTGCACAACGCACAGCTAACATCTGTTATATTGGCATCACGATCATCGACATCAACTTCCAAGACTTTTCCCAAATACCAGTCGCCTGAGTATACAGCAGCGACATACCTATCAACAGCTGATAGAACTGGTGGATGATTACCCTCCACCGCCTCCACGGCCTCCGCCGTCACAACGGCTTTTCCGGCATCCACGGTCTCAACGGCTAGCTCTCCGGCCTCCACTGTCTCAACGGCCTCTCCGGCCTCCACGGTCTCAATGGCCTCCACGACTTCAGCATCAGTGGGATTTGCCATCCGGCACATCTATCTTCTCCCTTCAGGCAGTTCTCGCAGTAGCAAGAAGTGTGTCTTACAAGCATCTGTGTTTGACTTGTTGGGTGCACAGAATGGATCCCCTTACAAAAAAAATCTATGGTATTCCTATGGTGCAGCTCTATGGTGAATGGTATTTCTATGATGCAGCTCAGTGGTGAATGGTATGTGTATGGTACACCACACAATTGCTGAATGGTGGAGTTCTATGGTCAATGGAATATCATTGATGCCGACCTATGGTGTATGGTATTTCTATGGTGTATTATATGGTAGAATATATTTCTATGGTATTTCTGTTGAATGGTATCCCTATTGTGGAAGATATTTCAGTGGTAGCTCTATGGTGGATGATGACTTTATGGTATATTAATGGTGGTTAGTGACTCTATGGTGGCTCTAAAGTGAATGGTATATATATGGTAGCTCTATGGTGACTGTATGGTGTATGGTATTTCTACGGTATGTTATATGGTAGAGGATATTCTATGGTATTTCTGTTGAATGGTATATATCCCTGTGGTGTAAGATATTTTAATGGTAGCTCTATGGTGGATGATGAGTTTATGGTATATTAATGGTGGTTAGTGATTCAATGGTGGCTCTAAAGTGAATGGTAGATCTATGGTGGCTGTATGGTGTATGGTATTTCTACGGTATGTTATATGGTAGAGTATATTCTATGGTATTTCTGTTGAATGGTATATCCCTGTGGTGTAAGATATTTTAATGGTAGCTCTATGGTGGATGATGACTTTATGGTATATTAATGGTGGTTAGTGATTCAATGGTGGCTCTAAAGTGAATGGTAGATCTATGGTAGCCCTATGGTGGCTGTATGGTGTATGGTATTTCTACGGTATGTTATATGGTAGAGGATATTCTATGACGTCGGCCCGACGTTAAAATGTCCGCCAGCCTAACATTGTCCCAACATCATTTTGTGATGTCGGGCAAATGTCAATTTCCGACAATGGCCCAACACCAAATTCTGACGTTGGCCCGACATTAAAATGTCCGCCAGCCCGACATTAGCCCAACGTTATTTTTTATTGTTGGCCCAACATCAAATCTTGACGTTGGCCCAACATCAAATCTTGACGTTCGCTCGACGTTTGAATGTCCGCTAACCCAACATTGGCCCAACGTCATTTTCTGATGCTGGACCAACATCAAAATTTGACAATGGCCCAATGTCAAATGGCCAACGTAGGACCAACATCAAAAACGTAAAAAGAAATTGGAAAACATGCATAGATTCCACGTCCGATCCATGCATTTTGTTTAACCTTTACACACATTCATTCATAAATCATAATTCTATAAATATCCTATTCCTATACCTATTGCCTACTCCTAAACCTATCATCCTATCGTCCTACAAACATAGGTCGCAATCGGTATACTATATATACACCTCTTCTTAGCATGTATGTTTTGTAATAGTTAGTATTTGTAGAGCGTTGAATTTGAAATAATCCACCTTCAAATCATATTCATAACACTAATTAAGGTGTTATTTATATTCTTATATATCCTTCTAAATTATATACAGCAGCAAGGACATGACAAAAGTATATTTTTTTATATAAATAATTCCAAAAATCGAAAATTTTCATTTCACTTACGATCGCTTATAATCGATCATGAATTTCCCGATAGCAATACTTCTCTTTTTTTTACTTTTGAATTACTAATGTTTGTAATCGATTAAACGAAATTCAATTCAGTATAGATTCTCAAAGCAAGTTAACAAAAATATAAGTACCCAGCTAGCTAACTGACGTCGGACCGGTGTCGGCAGGTCGTCGGCAAGATCGCGGTCGGCAAACAGACGTCGCGCCAACATTACGCCAACGTCGAATTTAAGTTGGAGGTTTTGGAAATGAAATAAGTCGGAAAATGGTTGTAGTTGAATGTCGTGCCGATGTCATTAAGTTGACGAAAAAAATACGTCTCAAATAAAACGTCGCGCTAAAATCGCACCAATGCCGAAACTGGTACCAATTTAAGAGCTTGATAGAGGGTTGTAATATTAATGTTGGGCCGATGTCAATAAACCAACATGAATATCACATCTCAAATATGACGTTGGGCCAATGTTGTACCGATGTCGGAATATATCATTTTAAGAGGTCGGTAAATGGTTGAATGTGGAATTGATGTCGGACGGATGTTATTAATTGGACATCAATATGACATCACAAATATGACGTCAAGCCGATATCGCGCCGATGTCAGAATTGGCAGCAATGACACGAGTCGGCAAATAGTCATGAAATCGATGTTCAGCCGATATCAATATTCTGACATGAATATGTCATCTCCAATATGACGTCGGGATAATTTCGCGCCGATGTTAGAACTGGTAGCAATTAAAGAGGTCGGTAAATGGTTGTAACATTGATGTCGGACCAATGAATTGTATTGGACATCCATATGACATCTCAATTATGACGCCAAAGCGATATCCTGCCGATGTCATAAATGGCACCAATGAAACTAATCATTAAATAGTCATTAAATGGATGTTGTGCCGATGTCAATAATTCGACATGAATATGACATCTCAAATATAAAATCGGCCTTCTATCGCCCCGATGTTGGAACTGGTAGTAATTTAAGAGGTCGGTAAAATGCTGTGAAATTGATGTCGGGTCACAGTTATTAATTAGACATAAATATGACATCCAAAATATGACTTTGGGCCTATACCGCACAGATGTCGGAACTTTACGAAATTTTAAAGGTGGGTAAAAGGTTGTGAAATAGATGTCGGGCGGATGTAATTACTCCTACATAAATATGACATCTCTACTATGACGTCAGTCCGATATTGTGATGATGTTGTATCTGGTAGCAATTTAAGAGGTCGGTACATGGTTGTGAAATTGATGTCTGGCCAATGTTATTAATTGGACCTCAATATGACATCTCTATATGATGACGCCAAAGCGATATCCTGCCGATGTCAGAACTAACAGCAATTAAACAAGTCGGCAAATGGTCATTAAACTGATGTTGTGCCGAAGTCATTAATCCGACATGAATAAGAGATCTCAAATATGACGTCGGGCTAATATCGCGCAGATGTTGGAACTGGTAGCAAATTAAGAGGTCAGTCAAAGATTGCAAAATTGATGTTGGGCTTATGTTATTAAATATACATAAATACGACAGCTCAAATATGACGTTGGGTCAATGTTGTACCGATGTCGGAACTGGCGACCATTTGCCGGCTTGTTTCATTGCTGCCAGTTCTGACATCGGCAGGATATCGCTATGGCGTCATCATTGAGATGTCATATTCATGTCTAATCATTGACTTCGGCACAACATCAATTAAATGACCATTTGCCGAGTTGTTTCATTGCTGCAAGTTCTTACATCAGCCTGACATATTTATCACATTCATGTCTAATTAATAACATCGGACCGATATCAATTTTACTACCATTTACCGACCTCCTTAATTGCTATCTTTTCCGACATCGGCGCGATATTAGCCCGACGTCATATTGGAGATGGCATATTCATGTCCGACTATTGACATCGGCGCAACATCACTTTTATGATCATTTGCCGACTTGTTTCATTGCTGTCAGTTCTGACATCGGCAGGATATCGCATTGACGTCATCATTGAGATGTCATATTCATGTCGGATCATTGACATCGG
This sequence comes from Echinarachnius parma, assembly GCA_037951105.1. Taxonomy (NCBI): domain Eukaryota; kingdom Metazoa; phylum Echinodermata; class Echinoidea; order Clypeasteroida; family Echinarachniidae; genus Echinarachnius; species Echinarachnius parma. The sequence continues at coordinate 112,955 of JBAMJV010011487.1, read as the reverse complement.
CTCAACATCAACTTAATGACTATTAGCCGACTTGATTCACTGCTGCCCATTCTGACGTCGTAGGATTTCGGTTTGACGTAAAAATTGAGATGTTCTATTCTTGTCTCATTACTAACATTGTCCCGACATTAATTTCACAACCATGACTGACCACTGACTGAATAATTGATGTTGGGTCGAAATCGCAAAATGACGTTTGGCCAGCATTAAAAAAACAAAAACGCCGCGCTGATGTTGGGCTGGCGGACATTTTTACGTCGCGGCGACGTCGGATTTTTAATGTAGGCCCAATGTCGTCTTAAAACGACTTTTTACATTGGCCCAATGTTGGCACAACGTCAGGTGGCTAGCTGGGTAGCGACCTCTTAAATTGATACCAGTCCCAACATCGGCGCTATATTAGATCGACCTCTTATTGGAGATGTCATATTAATGACATTGGGCCATTGTCAAATTTTGATGTTGGTCCAGCATCAAAAAATGACGTTGGGCCAATGTTGGGTTAGCGGATATTCAAACGTCGGGCGAACGTCAAGATTTGATGTTGGGCCAACGTCAAGATTTGATGTTGGGCCAACAATAAAAAATAACGTTGGGCTAATGTCGGGCTGGCGGACATTGTAATGTCGGGCCAACGTCAGAATTTGATGTTGGCCCAACGTCAGGATTTGATATTGGGCCATTGGCGGAAATGACATTGGGCCAACATCACAGAATGATGTTGTGACAATATTGGGCTAGTGGACATTTTCACCTCGCGCCCATATCATAATGTTATGTTGGTCCAATGTCATGAGTTGATGTTGGGCCATTGTCAGAAATTGACGAATCACAAAATGACGTGGTGACGATGTTGGGCTGGCGGACATTTTAACGTCGAGCCCACATCAGAATTTGATATCTGTCCTATGTCAGGATTTGGTGTTGGGCCATTGTCGGAAATTGACATTTGCCCGACATCACACAATGATGTTGGGACAATGTTGGGCTAGCGGACATTTTAACCTCGCGCCCACATCATAATGTTATGTTGGTCCAATGTCATGAGTTGATGTTGGGCCATTGTCAGAAATGACGTATCACAAAATGATGTGGTGACGATGTTGGGCTAGCGGACATTTTAACGTCGAGCCCACATCAGAATTTGATATCTGTCCTATGTCAGGATTTGGTGTTGGGCCATTGTCGGAAATTGACATTTGCCCGACATCACAAAATGATGTTGGGACAATGTTAGGCTAACGGACATTTTAACCTCGCGCCCACATCATAATGTTATGTTGGTCCAATGTCATGAGTTGATGTTGGGCCATTGTCAGAAATTGACGTATCACAAAATGACGTGGTGACGATGTTGGGCTGGCGGACATTTTAACGTCGAGCCCACATCAGAATTTGATATCTGTCCTATGTCAGGATTTGGTGTTGGGCCATTGTCGGAAATTGACATTTGCCCGACATCACCAAATGATGTTGGGACAATGTTAGGCTAGCGGACATTTTAACCTCGCGCCCACATCATAATGTTATGTTGGTCCAATGTCATGAGTTGATGTTGGGCCATTGTCAGAAATTGACGTATCACAAAATGACGTGGTTACGATGTTGGGCTGGCGGACATTTTAACCTCGAGCCAACCGCGATAAGCCGACATCCGGCCAACAACTTATGACATCGGCACGACGTCAGGTGGCTAGCTGGGATGGTGTATGGTATTTCTACGGTATGTTATATGGTAGAGTATATTCTATGGTATTTCTCTTGAATGGTATATCCCTGTGGTGCTAGATATTTTAATGGTAGCTGGTAGCTGGTAGTGGATGATGACTTTCCCTGATAGCAGACTGACGTCTTTATGACGTCTTAATTTGGTCGTTAACTGGTAAACACGTCGTATGTCGTGTAAACGATGTGAATACGACGTCATTATGACGTCTTTTAAAGACCATTCTTGACATGATAATTTGTGTCGTAAGAAAGACGTAAAAACGACGTCATTATTACGTCTTTCAAAGACCAATTTTACACTATCTATTTTTGTCATAAGGACGTCGTAAAAATGACGTCTTTATGATGTCTTTTCAAGACAATTTTTGCCATTAAGGTTTATGTCGTACGCACGACAATATTAAGACGTCATTATGACGTGTTTACAAGACTAGTTTTTGCCATCATTTTTTGTCGTATGAATGACCTCATTACGACGTCATTGTGACGTCTTTAAAAAAACATTTTTTCCAATTATTTTTTGTCGTATAGACGACGTTATTACAAAGTGATTATGACGTCTGTCAAAGACATTTAAACAATTATTTTTAGCGTATGGACGACCTTTTTATGACGTCAATATGACGTCTTTCAAAGACTAGTTTTCACATGCTTTGTTTGTCGTATAGGTGACATGATTACGACATCATTATTACGTCTTTCACATACCATTTTTCACGATTTATTTTGTCATTAGGACGTCTTTATGATGTCTTTTCAAGACGATTTTTGCCATTAAGGTTTATGTCATACGGACGAAGGTATTACAACGTCATTATGACGTCTTTACAAGTTTAGTTTTGCCATCATTTTTATGTCGTATGAACGACCTCATTACGACATCATTGTTACGTCTTTTAAAGACCAGTTTTTGCAATAATTTTTGTCGTATGGAAGACTTTTTTACGACGTCATTATGACGTCATTCAAGGACTAGTTTTCACTAGCTTTGTTTGTCGTATTACGACGTCATTATTACCTCTTTCAAAGACCATTTTTGCCATTAAGGTTTATGTCGTGTGGACGACGTTATTACGTGATTATGACGTCTTTCAAAGACTTTTTTTGTAATTATTGTTGGCGTATAGACGACCTTTTTTACGACGGCATTATGACGTCTCTTAAATACTAGTTTTCACTAGCTTTGTTTGTCGTATGGGTGACATGATTACGACGTCATTAATACGTCTTAAAAATACAATTTCGCCATGATAACTTGTGTCGTATGGACAACAATATTATGTCATTAAGACTTTTTCAAAAGACTTACTTTTCGGTGCTTCGCTTTTCATTTTTGTCGTATGGACAATTCAAAAGGCAGTTAACTAAAGAATAGTTAACTCTATATTTACATATAGACAACATCTTTATATCTGTATATTACAAATCCCAAAGCTAGTTTGTCCAATTAGTTTTTGTTCTATGGATGACGTTATTACAACATCACTATGAAGTCTTTCAAAGACTTATTTTACTATTTTTTTTACTATTTTACTACTCCTACTATGATTACGACGTCTATATGACATCTGAAAAAGACCATTTTTGCCATGACAATTTGTGTCGTATGGAAGACAATATTATGACGTCATTGAGAATTCTTTCAAAGACAAGTTATTCGCTATCATTTCTGTTGTATGTAGTACATTATATCTGGTTTTCTTCACATATTATATGTAGGAGTGTTGTGTTTTGTTATGGATGTTGTCTCTTTTGCATTTTCTTTCCTTTTCTTTACAGTTAGGCGTTATACAGTATATTATTTATGTTAGTATCTTTGTTTACTATTATATACATTACACTGGATATTTGTTATTTTAAAAAATGTTTGTTTTTGTAGTACGTTCATTTATTGTAAAATTATAATTGTATTGTAAAATCAGAAATGAAACAAACCATATAACCAGAAGAATGAACACATGTTTCCTAGAATGGGTTCTCAGGAGATCGAGCGGCCAACTTTGATCTGAGAAGGTTGCCATGGTGATATATGAAGTAAAGTACATGTATCAGAAATTAATTTGTAGCCCCCAAAACCTAGGAAAAATAGTATGCTACCCATTATTTGAACGTACTGGGTTCACAATAATATAATATTTATGGGATATGCAAATAATTAGTCTAAATTACCTAATTATACGAAGTTCATTACATGCATTGTCCAATGTTGCAATGGTGGCAACCAAGCTTAAATATATCTAATACATACATTTATTTAGATCATGACTTGATTTATTCACTCATAAAGAGATTAAAAACAATATTGGTGGGTATATGGTCCCTAAGTGAAGCAGCTGCTTCAAAATAAACACATACAAAATAAAATACAACTAGTAAAAAAATAAATTAAAAAAATGGAGATGGGTTGAAATGGGGGAGAACTGAGATTATACATGTATAAAGGGTGTCTTTGTATAAGTATGTTTGAATGTTATAGCCCGGTCACATATCAACGGATTGCGCAAACGGAGAGCTAAATTTTCCATCCGTTCTGTACGTTTCTTGTCCGTTCCTTGTCCGGTGATGTACGTTGTTCTATGTTTTGTACATGAAGCAATGGAGACGACTTTCATCACCGGATAATTTAATTTTTTAAATTGTCTATTCGTTGGGCATACGTTTCCGATATCCGTTGATATCTGACCGGGCCATTAAGATGAAGCGCTCTGTAAATGGGGTGGTTGGGAATTCCAAAGTGTTAGACCTGCAAAAGAGACTGCTCTTTGTGAGACTACTGTTATTGAAAATAAATATGATAATCATTACTACTACGCAATGAGTGCATGGCAGTCATCTTTGATTTCAGGGTTTTACCATGTGCAAATGAGTACCAAGAATGAATTCCCCACTCAAAGATTCCCTAACATAATTTATTTCATCACATTTGTGCTAGGTAAAAACTTACCTTTGACCTAGTATAACAAATATGCAATTTAGCTGATTATCTGTATAATGCTAATACAACAAATTGTCAATGTTGCCAAGGTAGTAACATTGCTAAATTATCTAAAGAAACCTTTTAGCACATGAGAAAAAACAAACAAACCTATTATCGGCTTCAGGAATAATTCATGATCGATTATAAACGATAGTATCAAAGTGGAAATAACCCAATGATGCCAGGGTGGTAATATTGCTAGATTTCCTAAAGAATCCCTTTTGAACATGAGTAAAAACAAACAAACATATATTGGACTTATGAACGTCTACAACATATCGGATCGCCTACAGGAATAATTCATGATCGATTATAAACAATCGTATCAAAGTGGAAATAACCCAATGATCCCAAGGTGGTAATATTGCTAAATTTTCTAAAGAAACCTTTTAGAACATGAATAACAAAAGAAAATACAGTAGGACTTATGATTAACGTCTTCAGGTCTAATGGATACAGGATTCATTCATGATCGATTATAAACAATCGCATTAGAGTGCAAAGTAAAATTCCAATTTTTATAACTATTTACATTGAAAACATTGTTATTATGATCTTATTTTTGCAGATATTAAAACTAATATAAATACCAACCTGTTCTTAATATTTTCAACATGATTTGCAAGTTAATTATTTAGGCATCAACTCTTTGAAATACTAAACAGTCAATACTAACCATTTAAATCTCACATATTAAGAAGCGGGATATATATACGGAACCTATACCACAACTGATTAGTAAGGTGTTAGACGTAGGTTATAGGATAGGTTTAGGATTTAGGATTTAGGAATAGGATAGGATAGGAAAATGTTAGAAAAAGTGTTAGAAAAGTGTTGAATTGATAGATGTCTGTGGAATACACACCAGCCATAGCCATCTCATTTTTTTCATTATTAATAATGTAAAAATCGCTTCAAAATATGACGATATGGTAGATGAATGATATCACTGTGGTATGTCTATGGTAGATTAATGGTGGACATATGATAACACTGGTAGATTGGTGGTAGCCCTATGGTAGATGAATGGTAGAACAATATCACTATGATAGATGAATGGTATATGAATGGTGGCTCTATGGTAGATGAATGGTAGAATAATGATAGCACTGTGGTAGATGAATGGTGGATCAATGATATCACTGTGATAGATGAATGGTATATGCATGAGTGGTGGATGAATGGTGGCTCTATGGTAGATGAATGGTAGAACAATGATATCACTGTGGTAGATGAATGGTGGCTCTATGGTAGACGAATGGTAGAACAATGATATTGAGTGGTGGATGAACGGTGGCTCTATGGTAGATGAATGGTGGAACAATTATATCACTATGGTAGATGAATGGTATATAAGTGGTGGCTCTATGGTAAATGAATGGTAGAATAATGATGGTAGATGAATGATAGATCAATGGTGGATCAATGATATCACTGTGGTAGATGAATGGTATATGAATGGTATATGAGTGGTGGACGAATGGTGGCTCTATGGTAGATGAATGGTATAACAATGATATCACTGTGGTAGATGAATGGTAGACCTATAGTGGATGAATGGTGGCTCTATGGTAGAAGAATGGTAGAACAATGATATTGAGTGGTGGATGAACGGTGGCTCTATGGTAGATGAATGGTGGAACAATTATATCACTGTGGTAGATGAATGGTAGCCCTATGGTAGATGAATGATGGCTCTATGGTATATTAATGGTACAACAGTGATATCACAATGATATCACTGTGGTAGATAAATGATTGATGAATGGTGGGTCTGATGTAAATGAATGGTAGCCCTATGGTAGATGAGTGGTGGAACTATGATAACACTGTGGTAGGTGAATGGTGGATCAATGGTATATGAATCGTAGCTTAATGGTAGACCAATGGTGCCTGTATGGTAGTTGAATGGTAGAATACGTGGGTGTGGCCTAATTTGAATAAATGAATAAATTTGTCCCAAATATTTTAATTAGTTTAATGGTAAATGAATGGTAGATCAGTGGTAGATTTTCTATGGTGTTTGTATGGTCATCAATGGTAGATTTGCTATGGTGTTTGTATGGTGTACCATAGAGTTTTTTTTTGTAATGGCGACTTTCATGTTTCCTGGAATCGGTTGGCAGTCCAATAGATCCATGGAAGAGAGCTGATCCGTCGCTTTGTCGTAGTCTTCCTTTGAGTACATAACGTACGTGATTTCTTTCTCATGCGAAGACGCCCACGCGAAGAAATCAGCGGCGTCTTGTATGACAGCCTTGCCTTGCTTCACCGCATCAGAAGCTTGCCTTTTTGCTGTCCCACCAATGCCGTCACACACACTCTTGCCATGTCCACAATCGAAGTAGTCCCAGCTCGCATCAACACCGAATAAGTTGTTGTGTTGGCATAGAGTGCTGAAGATGTACCTATTACTGTATTGAGAAGATGGACTATCAGTCCAGTAGTGGATTTTTTCCAATTGAGGAATGTGCAGCTTGAGGATTGGGATAAGTTTGTTGAGTATTGCCACCACAGCCCTGGCTTTGTGATCACCAAGCTCTAAAACAAACACATAGCTTTTATGCTGCAGCTTCCCATCTTCATCTGACACACGAAATTCTCCGTAAAAGCCATCTGGACTATTGCTTCGTTTTGTGGCAACCTTTCCTTCAGCTCGACAATGGCCTTGTATTGGGTTTGCACCCTGTGAACATGCTCAAGAAAAGAGGTGTACTCCTTTTCCATGAGTGTGGTGAAATCACAGCGGCTTCTCTTTACGTTGTCAATTCGCATTTTCCTTATTCCGTTCACCTCTACCTTCATCCATGCGTTGAACTCTCTAAGGTATTTATTTGCGAAAGAAGGTGTTTCATTTGGTCAGGATTTAGCGGGATGTCTAAACCCAAGTTACATAAAGCCTTGAGTTTAAAGGCCATGTTCTGGTGGTTGGTACATAGACATGTTGCTCTGGAAAGAACGCGTGTTAGCTTGACATGTGGTGGACGGAGCTTGCAGAACTTTGAGAAAGAAACTCTAGCATCGGGATTGTCCGAACAAAACTTTCCGTGAGTATTTTGTAGGTAGTCAGTCAGACCCTCTTCTGAAGTTCAGTTACCTGTCTTGATCGCAGATACAGAATCTTTTCGTGGGTTCGTCTGCCAAATCCAGTATTCCGGTTCAGGGCTCTAGCACATTTGTATTTCTTTATAATTTTTACCAGATATCGTTCCCTTGAGACTCTTTCTCTGTTGGGTGGAACCATTTTTACGTGTCATTGCTATTTGATGCGTCAGGACGTTGGCAAAAAGCAACTACGTGCACTGATCGCGGCAAATCATGCCGATCGAGACCTGCTTCATGGAGCTCAGCCGACGTCTTACTGTTGGGGGTCATATCTGCTGGCAAACGACGGGGAGATGATCCTTTGGGCTTCTTAACAAGCCTCTGTAGTCGTATCTGAAGTGTTTTCACTTGTTTTTTTAGCTTTTTTTTTTTTTGTTTCGGTTACTTTGATCTTTTTGCTGGCGCTTCTCAGAGCTTTTGACATCTTTTTTGTTGTGTGTCGTTTTGGGAACGAAAACTGAACTAGCAGTGGCGGAGAAGTAGATGACCGCGAATTTCGTTTTCCGGCAAGAACAGTGGATTTTGAAGATGGAGAAGCCCCTTTTCTCGGGTGTTCATCATCCCTTTTCTGTCTGAATTTGCGTGCGTAGATTCGATTCTTACACCGCCTTTTTACCAAAGTCGATTGATCTTGGTCGCAAACAGAAACACGATAATGGATTTGTCTTTTCCGTTCTTTCGCTAGAAACTTGGGGTCATTCTTTTTCTTCCTTTCTCTGTATTCCCTCTGAATCTCAGCACGCGTTTTACCGATGTCTCTTTTCTGAAATGAAGAGAGAGAGAAAGAGAGAGAGACAGAGAGGGAAAATCTCAGCACTGAAGTATAAAGTTCATTTGTTACTAATAAATAACATATAAATATTACATAAATTGTTGTCTTGCACATAAAATAGGACATTATTATATAATAAGATCATGGGTGTGACCAGACTTGACAGGCTAAGAAACACACACATTCGAACACAACTAAACATGGAAGAAACTATCATCGAAAGGGTTGCCACAAAGAGACTAAGATATTTTGGACATATCAATAGAATGAGCCAAAATAGATACCCCCACATCCTACTCAATGGTAACATTCATGGCAAACGCCCAAGGGGAAGACCAGCAAAAAGATGGATCGATTGCATCAAGGCAGACTGCAACAACAGGCACCTTGACTCCCTGATTGAGGCCAAAAGACTGACCAAAGACCGGAAGGCGTGGCAAGCCATCGTGAAGCAGAAGCCATCACACATCCCAGCGATGGTGTAGACGGCTTAAGTCAAGTAAGTCAAGATACGTTACCAGTCTGGTAAGATACGTTACCATATTATACTGGGTAACGTTCTAACGTAGTGCAAGCTATCTCACACACTAAATATTCGTACTCATACTTGGTATCTCAAGCCGCATTTAACAGTTTTATAAAACGGCTCTGGTAAATTCAGTAACGTGATTGGTTAAATCCTGTCACGTGACTATTCATTAAATTTCAACAAACAAACAAGAAAAAGCGTAAAGCCCGTCGCACACTGTACGATTTTGCCACGATTCACCGGTCGTAAGGCCTTACGACTGGAAGTGTGACGTCACATACCTGCTCTAGGCAGCTCTTACGACTGATCGTAGAGCCAGTCGTAAGGATTCGACATGTTGAATTATTACGACCAGTCGTAGCACTTTCAGCCAATCACAGAACAGTATTCAGAAGTTGATTGATACGCTATGACGCAATGCATGTAGATTGTACATAGACGAAAATATGCAAGATGGCTACGTTTTGGACGCAAAAAATGGATGAGAGACTGGTGGAATTATGGAAACAGTATAGCTCCTTCTTCGCTGTCAGTTATCCCTTTTTATCTGCATAACAACAGGAATGTCCAGAAGTAACCCTGCAGTTTACGGGAGGATCGCTGGAATTTTCAGGTAAATATTGCTCGATTTGCATGAAGAACGGATTTCATATTATCACTGATGCACTGAAATATCGCACGCAGCGGTAAACCTGTAAACGGTGTTTGTTTACTAATTGACCTATGCCAGAGCTCTGGGGGACTATTCGACAGTTCACCGTAGCCACAACTGGGCTAAGTAAATTAAAGTCCAAAACAACCATCAAAAATCTTTATATTCCGCTACCGGTAGACGTTCGGATATAAACACGCTAATTAAAAAGTCCAATATAAAAGAAAATCCCACGTACAGTTGTTTAAACTGCTTGTAGAAGGGATTTGGAGATGTTCAAATTTAGATTTTTAGACATGTCTCATGTCAGTTACATTTACAGCCCCCAGAGCCCAAACAGAAGACTAAAGTCGACTGTCCTGTATTGGGCTTGGTCCTGCCCCGGCCCTGGACTGGTCCTACTTACTAACGTCTTACAAACTCTTACAGTAAGACATCGACTAGTCTTACTTATTATAGTAAGACTGTCTTTAGAATAATAATATTAGAGAAGTACTTAATCATAAAATATAAATAATTATAAAGTACTACTAGTTACCCTAAATTATCTAAAGACCGTCTAACTAAGTTGTAAGTAAGACTAAGGCTAACTAAGACTCTAGTCTAGAGTTTGTAAGACTAAGCAGTACTAAATACTACTAGTACTAGTAGTAGGCCTACTAAATATTACGATTATACTAGTCTAGCTGTAACGTTGGCCTACGGCTAGACCAGCAGTAACAGGCCAATATCTTATTCTTAGGCTGTGACCTTTCCCTTTTGATAATTAATACAATTATTGACATATTCACTATCGACTATCTTAAAATGTTCACCAATGACATCGTCCTACTCCTAGTATAAGCATACCATAGGCTAGGCCTAGCTCTAGCCTAACCCTAGCCAGCCATGGCCCAAATAGGCTATAGGGTTAGACCAGGGCTTCGCCAAGGCTTAGGTCCACATACTCGGGCTCAGCCATGGTACTCCATACCATAGATCATAGAACTACCGGTATAGTTGATTTGCATACTTATTTATCACTGGCGTAAAAAGGTGTAAATCAACGTTGATGAATGACGGAGACAGTGCATCTGTTAACCTACATGTATGTGTGACTGCATATTAAAATAGCATGTTACAGTATTCCAGAGAGTGCAAATGGAACATAGTATGATCAATTATAAATTTCGAAGAAGTAATGTACTATGTTGAAGTACATGATTCATTAGTTTACAGAAATTAAGTGCAGTACAAATTAAAATAATTTACATTGTTAACTTACATGTAATTGCTAACCGAAGTGCAACTTGTTAAAAACACAGCTAACTGTAATTGTACAGCTAATTGTAGAATGTAGTATAATCTAAAAATATAGTTTTGTCTTAGTACATATAGGGTGCTTCAGAAAATTGTGTTTGTGATAATATACTTTGTAATGAAAAATACTGAGTACTTATAAAATTACACAAAACCTCTCAGAAGGTGAGAATGGATTCGCCCTATACATGTATATTTTACTTGTAAACTTGCTTTTGTTTATTGCGATTATTTTCACTCTTATTTGTATGACAGGAAAGGAAATCAGGAAGAGAATGGCCTCTTTGAGATCCTGGCAAAGTGGTGCTCCAGCAACATTGTGAACACTGAGGCAGAACTGGTTCATCAACAGATCGTCGTTCTTGGAGCCTAGTGTACAGGCCAGAACATCAAATTATAGTCTGAAGGTACTTTATCAAATTGAACATCCTAATAATATGAAAAATAATGCACTTTTTACATAACTACAATGTTCTATTGATTCAAGAAATTATAAGATTTTTAAACTTAACTGCAATTTTCAGAACAAATAATAACATAAATGGTGGAATGTAACGCTCAGTGGTGTAGCGACGGGAGTACCGGGGGGGGGGGGGGGGTATGCACTTCCTCCCCCCCCCCCCCCCCCCACTAATTTGGAAAAGGGGACATTACAAAATAATATGGTGTGCCCCACCCCTCCCCTCACCCACCCACCCATTAACAATCTGGCTACGCTACTGGTAAGGCTGGTAGGCAACATTTGCACATGCTTCATGTCTAGGGCACCAATGCAGTATGGAAAGTTCCAGTGTTTTTCAAATGCATCTCCTTATCATACTTGTTTTGTATTTAATTTGGTCCAAAATTATAGGACATATTTAAAAAATCTTGTTCTCCTATTTCATTTTACAGATGCCTGAACAAACAGACAGTCCAGCCACTCCAGGGACCCAGGAGATATCTGGATCTGAAGCAGTTCAGGAACCTGGACCGTCCCATGAAGAGCCATCATGTAGCCAAATGATGTTATGAAGATATTTAAAAACAAGTAATGATAAGGATGTTTATTTGATTGGACCTTTAAACAAAAAAATAAATAAACAGGGCCCAGCATTGCCTACTTTATTTGAGATCTTAAATAGGAAACGCAATAACTTTAGCTTGCTGTTACTGATAAGTGCATGATTCCTGGCACTTTTGGTATTACTTTGGGTTTTACTAATAATGGCAGTAATTAATATTTTTCTAACCACTTTCAACTGTCTGGCCACTGGAGGCCGGTTATGTAACGTATGTTATTGAATATGCTGCTATGTCAAAATAAACACAGATTATTTTCATGATAAGTGATGCTTAAAGGGAGAGATCCACTTTTGCAAGCCAAAATTTAAAAGTTGCGAGGTTATTGTCTTATATGAAAGGAATTGTCATTTAATAGCATGCCTGAAAAAATTAGGGCTTGAAATCTCTTTTTCGTGGAGTTATAGACCTAAAACTGAATAAACTGAGGGACGTCGGTTAATTAGGCACATACGTATTTTCGGCCGGTGAGTAAGTTCGTACATAGATTTCACGGAGTGCCAGATCGGTATGCATGACCCCTACGTGACCCGCGCATAAGTACTAATGTGTGAGCGTTTACCCATCGCTTAAACTGACCACATGTAATTATATATTCTTTCTTTTTGAGATCTTTTTCCGTGAGATACGTTAACAAATGTCGGCTTCACAATACCTTTACGAGAATTAGTACTATATTGTTGTAATATTATGCTAAATCAGTTGAACTCCTTTATTGACCGATATATAGTTTAAATGGAGGGACGCATTCGTTTTTTTATTCGTAGAATCCAAATTAGAGGGCTGTTCGCTCTGATTTTTTTTTGCGTGTTACATTGATCCCCATCCGTCAACTGAAAGCTGTTCAGACGTTTTGTAAAAGTGGACCTGTCCCTTTAGAAGGAAACAAACAACTTGAAGTGACTGGAATTATGCCCGAATCACTTACCCTTTTGTTAGAATTATACTCGATCATTACTTGGTCATAATTATGACATTAATTTATCATGGAATTTCGCAATTAAGACTTAGTGGAAATATCAGATCATAGAAATATAGATTCTGTCAAGTTTTCTTTAATTAATAAGACATATCATTAAAACTATGTAGACCGCGGGCCGAACCGTGAAAATCGCCTTATTTCTTGACTTTCGTGCTTCAAATCTTGTATCTACCTGAATTTTGGCATGTGGGTAGTGAAAAAGTCACTGAACACAAATTCATAACTCGTCAAGCTCAAAAGTGCACAATTTTTCAAAAAGTAGAAAAAACTTGGAATTTTTTTCTCTGAAACATAATCCAATCCCAGTGCATCTCTCATTAGAACGTAACATTGTCCCATAAGCTAGGGCCAATCAGATCGCTTGTTTTATCGTTGTGCTAAAGGTTTGTTTTGATGCGATGTAATGACAAGTACTTTATCTGGATTTTGTTGTTTACATGGACACTAAACTCACAGTAAATTAATTCGTTTAGAGGAATTAATTCCGAAATAGATAAGGAATGAGTACCACCTTGAAAAGTTACCAAAGACAAATTAGAAGTTGATAAATAATGTTACGAAAAGAGACCGATACGCCACTAGCACTTCGGCTAACGAAGATCATCAGGCTATTGTCGCCTGAGCTCCGGGGCACTGGTCGGCTCCGAAATGTGGCATGGAGGCATAATGTTATCGCCATCAGCATGAATCTAGTATCATTTACCCCGGGAAAAAGCTTTCCTCCTAGTGACTCTTGGAATGGATTGTGATATATTTGTCTTTATTTAAAGGGAAAGTCCATACTAAAACTAAGTTAGTTTAGATAATGGCATAAAAAAGAGAGGCACGTGACAGTGAAGAATTAACTTTTTGTAAATATTGCCTATTTTGTTATATTTGATTAATTGTAAGTGTTGTTTAATTGCTATGCATTGCTTTACCATGAATAATTTATATTTATTCAATAACCTGAATTTGAATTTCTTATTAAAAATAAGAAAGTCATGAATTTTTGTAGGTGTGATCAATCTAACAACTTGATAACTCCATGATGAAACATTTTCTGCTTCTATTTAAACCAACTTTTTTTCAGGGTGGACTTTTCATTTGAGGAAATAATTATAGGAGAGAAATAGAGGGGAGACGGAGAGATTGTGAAATTTGGTAGACTGGTATTAATTTACTTATGTACATTTGTTAAAAATTGTATTTATGTATTTGTTTGTTCATTTAGCTTTTTTGTTTTTGCATCAGGACTATTGGTATTCCGATTCATCACACAGCACACTCCCCAATTTAAATCATCCTTCAGCATCCCATCGGCAATTACAACATCCCCCCCCCCCAAAAAAAAAAAATGAATAAATTAATTAAATTAATTAAACAAAATAATAATAATAATAAATAATAATATTAATAATAATAATAAGTAAATAAATAAATAAAACAAATAAAAACATTAAAAAACGCACATACACAGACTTCTCTCTCTTCCCATATCTATCTTACTCTAACACACACACACACACATACACACACACACATACACACACCAACACATATATGTACACAAACATACAAACAATCCAGAGTCCAGATAATCACACCAAATTAATTGATATTAAAACACGATTAGAACAGTTGTAACAAAAATAAGATAAGTCAAATTTTCCATATTTAGTAAAATCTTTATGATCTTCTTTTATCTATCTCAAATGCATTGAAAATCACTGGAAGTTCTGGTAATTGGGCAAAATACAAAACAGTAGAAGTAATGCATATTATGAAGTAGACTCAATGTAAGAACAAGAATTCTTATCATAATGGGGTATAATTTTCTTGCTTTTGACAAAAATCTCCCAGGTGTATGTATTTAATAATTGTATTGTTTCATAACAACGACCAAACTCACTCATTAATAACAAAGCTATTTATCTGCCCCAAAAGATTGTGTACATGTTCATTGTACAGTATTAACAAGACAGTCTACTATACTTGTAAGCAATACAAAATTATCATAATTCATACAACAAATATTCAATATCATGGTGACTGTTACATTGATTCATACAAAGCATGTAAACCAGACATACAATCAACTTCCCTATTACTTGCCTCTGATGATTTGTTGTCTTTGTTTTTAAACATAACATTGACAAAAATAATATTTTTCTTAATTTCATTAGTTTAGCTCCTCTGCAAATGAGGCAACGAATGGGCAACACATGCGGCTTGTCAACGACATGGCTGGTAGAGGGTTGATGGTCGTGTGACAAGCTGGACCAAAGCAGTCTCTTTGGTGCAGGGGAATTCTCACTTGCTGACTCTTCCTGGGGCTCTTCTGTTGATAGCTATGTCTTCTCAGCATCTGTGAATATTTACAAATAATTCAAGAAAAGGAGAAGGAAGAAAGGAACAATTAAAACCAATTTTTATCAAAATCATTCAGAATTTAAAAATCAATTCAAGTAGATTATTGTTGTAGGTGGTAATGTTGAGAGCGTGGACCAGGCTGCTAAAGCGAACTCCAACACCGATGGTACTTTAGAAAAATTATATACAGATCATCATTTATTATCAATAGCTCAACACCGAGTGATGTCACGCCTGTATTTAATCCTCTCACAATTTCACGCAAAAAGCCTGTAAACCAAAGTGAAATCAGTGAGAAAAGGCATTTACATTTCATCATGCAGGATGTAAAATCTTAAATCATACTGTCTGTCAAACCAAAATAGAAAATGTTATTACTCCTTACAAATGTTATATAGCTCCAAGGATTTTCAGTCAAACCAATTTTATTGTGATGTTGTCATTTGGTTCATGATCTTGAGATAACCAACAATTAAAAGAAACTTGAAATCACAAATTTCCCAATGACTAGGGGTTGGTGTTAGTTAATAGGGAAATTACACGTAAATTGTCAACATTAACCATGGTACTGGGTTCAGCAGATAACATTCAACACCAGCTTTAAACACAAACTACTGGAAATGCAGATCATATTTTCCGAGGTCAATCCAAACACCAGACTTATTTCAAGTTCGGTGTTGTGGCTGGTGTTGCCCCAACATCGACACGGGGGGTGTATTTTCAAGTTCAAATTAATTTTTATCTACGTCACCAAAATATATTTTAGCAAATCGCTATTCCTTAAGTACAGTGTAATTTGATGTAGATATGACATAGATACAATACATTTGAGCTTAGAATCTTTTTCAGAATACACTCCCGGCTTTCACACACACATAAAACACTCCTCTACTTTGTACTATTTAGACTACATTATTTTTTTAGCAGCATTCAATCATTGTTCAGTTACCTTTCTTCTTCTGAAATCTTGACAATGCTCTACTGATTGTTGTTGTGTTGCAGAAGTGTTGGTAGCAATCCACATGATATCCTTGAAGTTTAGTATGGTCATGGTGCTTCCTGGACCTGGTGAAAGACAATTAAAAATAGACATACTGATAGACTCTATAATAATTGAGTAGAAGTTATTACTAAGTAGACTAAAGTAAAGACTAAATACTCTCTTAAGGTTCAGTCTAAATACAAGACTGGGGACTAGTTAACGCCACAGAGACCATACAAATTAAACTAGCAACAACATCAATGTGCCTCTCCATGTATGTTTGCATTAATAAATCATAGTCATAAACTACTAGTACTAGTACTTTAGTAGTATGAGTAGTTCTGTCTACAGCACCTATGCTCGCCTTGCTTGGACCTTGCCTGGTTTTTATCTGTACTGCCCACAAGGCCACATATAAATATAATATGCTGAACCCTGGGCCTGGCCTGAATTGCTACAAATTTGAATAAAAACAAATTAACAATAGTCAAAAGTAATTTACTGAACTGTCTAGTGTCTTCATGGAATCATTCATGGTCTTTACCACATCTACAATGTAAATGGTTCTGACTTCAGTTTATGTCAATTGTCAACAGTACTCAGAGTCTAGTAAATTTTAGTTTTTAACAACAAACATTAATTTATTATTCGCCATGTCTGGCCGCCCTGCCTAGGTTACTTTAGGAAGGGCAGTGAGTGCAATTTTATTTTGGGAAATATTTAATTTGATGTAGACCTAGATCCGTTCATATTAATTATAACTTACCTGCCAGTTCCCGATTCCTTACGCTTGAAGTTGGAGTTAGACTTAGAGTCATCTTCTTCACTTTCGACCTCCGGCTCTGGCTCTACCTCGTCAGTACTGACTTGTCCCACACCTTCACTTCCGTGTACTTGTTTCAAAAATTTCTCGGCAACGTCACATTCCAAACTCTCTTCCAAGGTTATCCACTTAGCTGCACACTCCTTACACTTTTGATAGCTTTTATCACTAAATGGTATAAGCTTGCTCTGAGTTTCGATGACATGTATGGCACAGAAGTTGGATTTATTTGCTTCGAAACTTTCCGTCGCACTGGCATCAAATGACGTGGTGGCCGCCATGATCCCAGTGATTGTCGTTCGGGCTTGCGCATGAAACGAAGGCCGTGATTGGTCAAAAGGCCAGTCAGTCTGCAAATCATGCTATGAGCAACGTACTATGATTGGTCATTTTTACCGTCGAAAATGAAAAATTGTGGCATTTTTTTTCTTTTTTTTTTCTTCATATTTTCAGAAAATGTGCAGGTTTTATTCTTGACGAGTTTCAGGTATGATTTCAATACTATTTTTTACACATGTCGACAAAAAACTAGCTAGATACAAAATTTGAAGCACGAGATGAAACGATAATGGACCTCGGCCCGCGGTCTAATGGTATCTCTTTCCAAGATGAGGATTTGAACTTTACTTATAATATTGTTTTTAGCTATTCAAGATCAAAACATTCAATATGGTCCTGTTTACAGTATTTTGTGTATCGGACCTGGAGAGGTTTCAAGATTTTGTTTTATCTATTCATGTTCTAAATGGTTTCTGTATAGAACATTCATTGAGGTTGCCACTTTGGTAACCATGGGCAATCTTTTGTTAACAAGCATTAGAAGGATTATTAGCTTATTTGCATAGTTCTGAAGAAAAAAAAGGTAAGATGTTTTTTTTCTATGAATAATATAACATTGATCAAAACATTTATTTCAAAGTTATTGGAGCAGTGTTTGATTTATATTACCAAGGAGATTTCATCTTCTTGATGCAGCATTTATGAACATTCTGAAATTATTTTTGTTTGTTTTGCTTTAAAGTATATTGTATTCCGAGGCTATGGATGGCTTTCCATAATAGTCAAGTCCAACTGAAAGATAAGGTCAACTTACGATCTTTGTGAAACACCCCCCCCCCCCAGGCCTGCTCTCTTTATTACATGCCATTTTATTTGCTGAAGACTGATGCATTTGATATTACATACAAATGAATTAATACATCAAAGATCTTAGTCTGATTTACCTTGTATACTACCCCCTTCCCTTACATTTATAATACGAGTCATTTGCATATAACTTGAGGTATATGATAGAAACATTAAACGCTTATTTATCAAGCTACTTTAAAATGTGATTCCCGATGTAGGAGTATTTCTACTTTGAACATGATGTATAATATGTATCTTGCACTTCTCTGAGGAGTTTCTCCTCACAGTACCCCTCCCCTGTTGAAGGATCAGATATATTATAAAAGACGGACAAAAGAGTGTATCTTATCATATTTAAATGTGAATCCATTCATGAGTCATTGGTGGTCAATATGAATACATGCAAACGAAAGTGTTATTACTAGCAATATTGCGAGCAATAAAACTTAAAGGGATCTAGTAACTTTGTTGAGATGTGCAAAAACTGATGAATGGTTGATGCAATGTATACTGTTGTTATCTCATATGTCCTCAGGGTATTGTGTGAAAATTTCAGGTCAAATGGACAATGTATGGCCAAGTAATGAGCGAAAATGCAAAGTGATATTGGGTGATATTCACCAACTCACAGCATTCACTTTGTACAGGGATGAAAATCTCGCCCGGAGATTTTCTTATCTAAATACTTCAATCATACATATCTTTGTAATGAAAGGGAAATTTGAAAAACCGAAAGCTGTCCCATGATTTTATTGTTAATACGAATACAACAAGGTATAAAGGAACCGCTAGAATTAC
Source organism: Echinarachnius parma (assembly GCA_037951105.1). NCBI lineage: Eukaryota > Metazoa > Echinodermata > Echinoidea > Clypeasteroida > Echinarachniidae > Echinarachnius > Echinarachnius parma. The sequence goes on along the minus strand of JBAMJV010011487.1, from coordinate 93,766 downwards.
AATTTTATTTTGAGGATTTGGACAATGTTACTAAGTCCCTTTAAATACTGAGATAACATACAAACTAATGTATACGTTGTTGTTTCTCGCTCTTCTTCTTCTTCTTCTTCTTCTTCTTCTTCTTCTTCTTCTTCTTCTTCTTCTTCTTCTTCTTCTTCTTCTTCTTCTTCTTTTTTTTATTTTGAGGATTTGGACAATGTTACTAAGTCCCTTTAAATACTGAGATAACATACAAACTAATGTATACGTTGTTGTTTCTCGCTCTTCTTCTTCTTCTTCTTCTTCTTCTTCTTCTTCTTCTTCTTCTTCTTCTTCTTCTTCTTCTACTTATTCTTCGTCTTCGTCTTCTTCTTCTTCGTCTTCTTCTTATTCGTCATCGTCTTCTTCTTATTTTTCTTTGTATTCCTTATTCCTTCTTCTTCATCTTATTGTTTTCTTTTTCCACCTCTATCCTGAGAGAGTGAAGTGTATTGTATGCACTGGGAAATGTGCGAATGATTGCTGCTTGGACATTTTTAGATTTTGGCAGATGTTGATTCGGTATGATTGAGGTGAATAGACCGCCTCTGTAATGTATGCAAATAATATGCGTATGACGTCAGACACCCCGTTGGCAAGCTTAACAATAGTAACTAGGTCCGGCAAGCTCCGGCAAAGTTAGCTTGCCGGACCTAGTTACTATTGTTAAGCTTGCCAGTCTTACGTCATCCGCATATTATTTGCATACATTACAGAAGCGGTATATTCATATGCAATGCGTGATTTTCCCGGGGGGGGGGGGGGGGGGGTCTGTCCTCATAGAAAGCAGGGACCGTGGAACCGGGGGGGGGGGGGGGGGCTGGGGGGCTGCAGCCCCCCCCCCCCCCCACCCCCCCCCCCCCCACTTTTTGGGCTAAAAACAAAGAAATACATAAGCATAACATAAAGAAAAACATCACCCTAAACGAGTATTTGCGTGGTGCAAAAAATAGACCCTAAGCAAGTATGATTATTGGCAATTTGATACCCTAAGCAAGTAATCTGAGTTGTTGAGACCCTAAACGAGTAATTCATCTTTTTGATACTTTAAACGAGTAATTCATCAGCCTAAAATAGATACCCTATTTCTTGATTTGGGGGGATTTTGAGACCCTAAACGAGATATTAAAAGCAAGTTATAACTATTTTTGATACCCTAAGCAAGTAAGCTGAGTTTTTGAGACCCTAAACGAGTAATTCATCTTTTTGATACCCTAAACGAGTAATTCATCAGCCTAAAATAGATACATATATTTCCTGATTTTGGGTGATTTTGAGACCCTAAACGAGATACTCGAGTATCTCGCCTGATCGTGAAAAACCACCCTAATTACTCGTTTTCTTGGTCACGCATGATACCCCCCTTTCAATGAGGACAGACCCCCCGGAGGGGGGGACGGGTGTTTTAATGACAGGCGTTAAGATAAACTAAGATTGAAGCCTCAAACACGATTGAGATCGACTATATTTATAACATTTACACATTTTCTAAGAGTTTAGAATGTTTAAATTGATATTACTACACGATCGATCATGATAGAGATCGATTATACAGGTAAACATAATCTTAGATATATGTTAATAATTTAATACATGTAAAATTCAGACAAAATAATTACCGTGGTTAAAAGAAAATTAGATTTGCCATACATTTTGGAGAATTCAATTGAGTAGGTATCTCGTATAATAAATACAACATTACCCTTGCATGCCCGTTTATAAGATACTGTAGTATTCTTTAAGTAACTTTGTTGGAATGTTTATGTCAGAAAATATGTTTCGTATACGAGCGATCATATGTTTACTGTGTTTTCTGCTTAATTGCAGTAACTGGATATGTTTTATCTCAGTAGTGGGACATCAAAGTGCGCATGCGCCAATCGCAGGGGGGAAATCGTGCAGTGTGCGGTCCCCAGTCGTACGACTGGTCTTACGACTGGGCTAGTCGTAGAGTCGTACGACCGGTCGGATCGTACAGTGTGCGGCGGGTTTAACACACATGTGTTGTCACTTTTTGTTGCGCGATATTTGCACGGCTGTGACGTCAAAATGCTTGTTGACATAGTTCTACGAAGTCAAACTTGCGAAAGTTATAAAAAAAAAGATGGAAAATGCTTCGTTCTATAAATAATGTGTTCTGTAGTAAATAAATCTTAGCAGATTCGTAAATTATATGGTACGTGGTTTGATATTGGGAAATTTTGGAATCGAAATGCATACGATTCTTTGATAATTCTCACTTTTAACGGGAAAATCTTCGGATTTTCGGCGACTGCATTTGATCTGCTGAGTTGCAGAGTCAAATTCAGTGAAGCGAGTGCAATCTAGTGATGATTATTTTGGTAAATTCCTAATAAATTCACACTCTAGAGAGTAGATAGACTTGGTTACTAATTGTGGAGAGCCTGTTTTCAATAATCTAGCAAAATAAAACAATCCGTGGTTGAGCCTGTTTTATAAAACATATAATACTACGGCTTTGTTATCGTGCCGTCATGTAAATGCATCGACTCTCGGCTATGTTAGCTGTGCGCATGCGCACTCGGCTTCGCCTCGTGCACAACGTACAGCTAACATAGCCTCGAGTGCAATGCATTTATACAACGCACACAAGACCGTGTATTATTTGTATAATACTGGGTAACGTTCTAACGTAGTGCGAGCTATCTCACACACTAACATTCGTAATCATACTTGGTATCTCAAGCCGCATTTAACTGTTTTATAAAACGGCTGTGGTAAATTCAGTAACGTGATTGGTTAAATCCTGTCACGTGACTATTCATTAAATTTCAACAAACATGCACGACCATGCAAAACAGGGTGCAACCGGGGTGCGTTACTGTTTTCATTGCACACCTTTTTGCACGGCTATGACGTCACAATGCTTGTTTACATAGTTCTATCGGAGACAAACTTGCGAAAGTGATAAAAAACAAAGATGGAAAAAGCTTCATTTTGTAAATTATCTGTATTGTAGTAAATAAATCTTAGCAGTTTCGTAAATTATATGGTATGGGGTTTGATATTGGTAAGTTTTGGAATGGAAATGCATAAAATGCTTTGATAATTCTCATTTTTACGGGAATTTTTTCGGCAATTTCTGGTGGACTGCGTTTGATCTGCAGCTGAGCTTCACATTCAGTGAAGCGAGTGCAGTAGTCGGATGGTGAATATAGAGGGTAGATAGACTCGGTTACTAATTGTAGCAAGTCTGTTTTCAAAAATCCAGCAAAATAAACGATTCCGGGGTTGAGCTCGTTTTATAACAATTCATACACGGTCTCAATTATCGTGCATCGCGCTCTCGGCTCTGTTAGCTGTGCGTTGCGCACTCGGCTACGCCTCGTGCACAACGCACAGCTAGCAGAGCCTCGCGTGCGATGCATTTACACAATGCACTCTAAACCGTGTATTATTTGTATAACATCCACTATCAATAACTCTCAAATGTGTCAAATGAGTAGAATATATTCATGAACTATATTCTGACAAATATCCAAACATAAAAATACTTACCAGTTCATGTAACAGTCTGGAATGAATCACAAACCGACTAGATGTCAACAGCATTACGCTCAAGGGGACGCCATGCTTTAAAGGGCGAAGATCGTGTGCAAAAGTAGAGAATGCGCGCCAAAAGCGCACGCGCCTATTAAATTAAGCGCTTTATGCGGTAACGTATTTGACGGTAACGTATTTGATGAACTTTAATTTCCACCTTGTGTTTTGACGAATTAATGACCTTTCATGTTTAATTTCCATGTTTTACCAAAGGTAGTGTAACATGCTTTAGAGCAGAATATATTATAACTTCGTCAACAATGTACTTTGTCTGTAATGGAGCAGAGTTTCAGTAACGTATCTTATTTCAGTATATCGTAACATATACCTTAAAGGGATAGATGAGTTTTGGTAGAGAGGGCGCTAGACTACTTTTTTTGTTTGTTAGGTAATGAAAAACTGAGTGTAAAATTTGAAAGAGCATAATATTTAAATAATAAAATCATCTTTGTTTGATCAAAATCGGTTAAGAGACGGCTGAAATATCCAAAAATATAACAATTGTAATAAAGCTGGGGCCCCAGGTTTATTAGAGAATTTTGAACCAGCCGTTACAAATTCAAAAAAATGCTTCCTCTTTTCAAAAAGTTACAAAATAGGTATTTAAATAGTTGTTGGTTATTTCTCTATCAAATCACTATTTCAACAAAACATCACATGCACAATATTTTATTCAAAATGGTTGAAACCGATGAGCGCCCTCTTACGTTTTAACGGCTCTTTTTGAATGATAACATCGATGACTGTCGCTGAGTGAACACGTCTTTTTTTTCGCGCTCCCCTCTTCCCCTCTTCCCGCCGAATCCCCTCCGCCCACGGTACAGCCAATCAGCTAACGCCATGTCTCACGGCTTGCGGACTACAACAATCAGTGCAAAAAGCAGCAATAATAGTGCAAAGAGACACAAACCCGATTCGCCTTCCAGCCCTGAGTCAAATTTACTCCCTGCAATGAGGAAAATGCTAGACAATCAGTTAGCAAAAATAGAAGAACGGTTTTCTACCCTGGAATTGAATCTGAGTGAGCATCTGAAACGGCTTGACGGAAATATTAAAGATCTACAAGAAGCAGCTACATTTCAGGGAGCAGAAACGGAAACTTTGAAAGCTAAGATCTCACACGTAGAAAGGAAAGTTGATGAAAAGGAGGTGAAGCTACAGGACAGAATAAATCAGCTGGAAACATATATTGCAAGGGAGAATTTGCTTTTCATAGGGCTGGAAGAAAAGGATAATGAAGACACGGAAATGGTGGTGAGGGATTTCTTTGTACATGACTTAAAACTACCCGAAGAAAGAGTGAAAGATATCGAGTTTCAGCGACTCCACCGTATCCCGTCAAAATCGAACCCACGCCCAATTAAGGCTCGATTTCTTCGATATCCAGATGCCACGGTGGTTTTGAATCACGCGCGAAATTTGAAAGGGACAAAGAAGTACGTGTCGGTGGATCTACCAAAGCAAGTGAGGGAAGTGAGAAATATGCAAATGCCGGCATTTAAAGCTGCAAGACGGGCAGGTAAGCTGGCATACTTCTCACGTTCGGACCCGACCAAGCTAATGGTAAATCGTATATGGATACCACAGAAGGACCAGCAACGATTTCTGAACGAGATTACGACGGCGGAACAAGGCGGATCAGCAGGGGAGGTGATTCGACAAGGGGCAGGAGGTTTGTCAGGCACCGATCGTGACGAGGCTGCGGACGATGTACGGGAGCAGAGGAGGAGAGCTACTCGCAATTATCCGCGCGACTCAAACATTTCAAGCAACCGAAAGGCAGACGATGCGGAGAGCTTCAAGCCAGCGATGGTGGTCGATAGCGGCATCGACGGAGCGGGGATATAGCAGCTCAACATAAAGCAACATCCCGCGATTTGGGCAGAATGACCCTAAGCCAACCACGAGGAGAGCCTGAAGTAGCGGGGATGATTCAAGAAGGAGAAGCTCGCGTAAGCGGGTTTAGCAGCATGTGAGAAGAGAAAGTTAGCGGTAGCGGAGCGGTAGCGTAGCGGTATAGCGGCAGCGACAGCTAGCGCTAGCAGAGATAGCAGTATTGCATGGAGAAGGTACGATAGCCAGGGACATGTAATGGATAAGGGACTCGACTGGAAGCAATGGAGCGGCAATGCCTGGGTGGCAAGTATATTTGCCTGAAGGTACGTGATAGCTTTCATTTGACACTTCAATTATAGAAAACAATTTGGAAAAGCATTTAAAGAAAAGCAAGTTTCTATTTTGATAGTATTGAACTTGTTAGAAAAGAAAAAAGTGAATAGCTTTCATTTGACACTTAAATAACTCTAGAAGATAATTTGAGAAGCAAGGTTGTATGTTGATAGCATTGAACTTTATAGTAAAGGAAAAATCTTTCAATGACCATGATGATTTTACTATTATAATTGCCCGCAGTTGATGTGATAGCTTTAATTTGATACCTTAATTATAGACAAATTATGTGGAATTTTTATTATTTTTTTATTATTTTTTTTTAATTTTAAAGAAACAAGTTTGTTATTTTGACAGTTGTTGAACTTGGTAGTAAAGGGAAATTAAAACATGACTATAATGACTATACATTGTACTAGATGTTGCATGGAACCCTTTTTTTTTTTTTTTTTTCTTTTTTTTCTTTTCTTTTTTTTTTTTTTTTTTTTTTTTTGTTCTTGTTTTGCGCCCGTAGTGGCTCGGTCGTTTGTGAGTGGAATTGGATTAAAGCTTCGGACAATGTAGAGGGATGCTGTCTGGATTCCTGTGCTGGGTTTTATTAGGTTTTAATTAGAGAAAGAGTGGCTATTGGTAATTTTAAAAAAGAGGGAGAAAAATCCTTACTTTTAGACTCGGTCATTTTTGACTTGGCGTCCATTGATTCTATTTAGTGTTGCATTTAGTTTTAGGGAGTGAATAGCAACTTAGCTGTGATTTATTCCTTACAAGGGATCGGATCAGTGGGGGCACCGACACAAAAGGGTGACCTCGGACAGTTAGGTCTATTGTTTTGTTGTTATGAGTTAGTATTGCGTAATCGGGGGTTTGATAAATGGCTTTGAGTTTGACAATGTTCCTTTGCAAGTTCTGAGGTTTTGACCTGGTTCCATGACCTCAACTGGGTTGATGCAAACTGTTTTTTTTTTCTCTCTTCTTTTTTTTTTTTTTTTTTTTTTTTTACCGTATACATACCGTAAACTTTGTTTGCGTTGTGATAGAACTACCCTGACAGCAAATGCTTGTAAGAAATGACGTTTATTTATGTTATGTACATTGTGTTCATTGTGAAAAATGGTCTTTAAAAAAAAAAGACGTCATTATGACGTCTTCTATATGATATAAATTATTATGTTAAAAAACTGTTTTTAAAAAGGCATCGTCATGGTGATGTCTTTCTGACGTCTAATTTAGACGTCAGCCGGCTGTCAGGGTAAAGTGAGTAATAGAATAAAATGTTATTTAAAAATTACTTTGTAAGGAAGGAGAAAGGAGAGGAAAAGAAGGAAAGAAATGATAGTTTGTGCCCAACCTTGAATTATGGGAGTACTGCCTGGTATATGCCAGGATGTATTTTTTCTCCTTCTTCTATTTGATAGTGGAAATTTGGAGGGCATGACATGATTAAAATAATTAAAATGTATTTTAAGAACTTAGCTCCGGAAGACGCTTATTTCACTTTTTAACACATGCTTTTGGGATTGTGAAAATGGAACTTCCCAAATGTTGATTATGGTTGTGTAATTTGGCCTACAATTTTTTTTTTTTTTTTTTTTTTTTTTTTTTTTCTCGTTAGAAAATTACGTAGTTTATTTAGGTATTGATATCGTCAATTTTCAAGGAAGGTGGATTTAGCGTCTTATTCTTTTTTTTTTGGAGCTGAGTTCTTCATTAAAGACAAGTTATTTTGTTTTGGGTTATGGTTTATACACTTTGGGTTTGTCTAGCAGATTATAATACTATGGGGGTGAAAATAGATAAGTTGGGCTTTTATTAAATTGGAAGTAGGTCGGTAAGATGGTATTTGTATATGATATGCTATATTGGGAGCAAATCCTCATGAGATTCGGGTGAAGTTGCATTCTACTCTGCATTGTTTATGATTGGGAGGTAGGGACGCAGGGTTGTCTTGTGCATAGTCTTGCGTTATAGCTATGGAATGTTACTAATAAGGGTTGGTCGCATTGGGCGCGATCCCGCGCGGCGGTGCCCGCGTGTGCCGTGCGCAGTGGTGCGAATCCGTGGCAGGAAATTATTGTGTTCTATGCGCTTCGCTTAGCGTGCGTGCACGTTTTTATTCGGGGTATAATTGGCCTGGCCTTATGGAGATTAAGGTGGCTTGCCATGGATTCGGGCCGATGCGTGCCGCATTCGTGGGTTTGGTCGCGCGGGGTCGCGTCCTTTGTGAACAGGCCTTTCGGGTAAAGGTTTTTACTTTCATGCTCTTGAAATTGAAAATCTGTATGTTAGAATGGTATTTGGACATGTGATGCTATTGTGAGTAAATCCTCATAAGATTTGTTATTCTTTTTTATTCTTTTTTTTTTTTTTTTCCCCCGTGGATAGCCTTGAGTATTAGCTATTGAATGTTACGTAACGGGTAAAGGTTAGATTGGTGTTTTGTTATGACAGTGTTGGTACAATTATGTTATGGTTGATAATGAGTACGTAGGTAGTTTGCCTCGTACAGGCTGGGAGCCGTGTTGGAATATATATGACTGGCATGGCTGGGGAGTGGACGGGGTGGGTTGGGGATCGAGGCGGGGGGGGGGGGGGGGAGTAGCGGAAATGTTTTTTTTTTTTTTGTTGGTGTTTGGTACACTTTTTTATTTCTTTTGTCGTAGAAACCTCAACGAGGAGCAATGTTTAGTGTAGATATCTTACAATTTAGTTTAGTTCAGTTACTGTGTCTGTTGTGTGTGGTGTGTGTGAATGTTGATTGCATTGCCTATGTTGTTGGGGACCTCGACCAATATGTCAGCTTTTGGAGTAATTTATATATTTTTGAGCTTGCTCTTGTTAGCCCGTGTATTATAATTGTATACAATTTAAGGAGAAAAGAATGCATGAATATTTGTATGTTAATATCTAGTTATGGAGGGTAAAGATAGTTATATTAGATGTAATTTTCTTTCTTTGAATGTTAATGGAATTCGAGAAAAATTAAAGAGGGAAAAAATTTGTACATGGTGTAAAGATAAAGGTGTAGATATTGTTTTTTTACAAGAAACATACAGTACAATTGAAGTCGAGGAGACTTGGAAATTGCCATGGAATGGGAGTTCATATTTTAGTCATGGGACAAACCATAGTAAAGGGGTGCTTATTTTGATAGATTATAAATTAGATATTCAGGTTTTAAATGTTATTTCAGATGATAATGGCAGATATGTTATAATCGAATGCATTATTCAGGGGATGAAATTGATAATTGCTAATGTTTATTTGCCAGTAAGAGGAAGAGAATTAGAGAAGATTGATTTTTTAGTACATTTTGAAACATTAATAAGGAACATTAATAAAGAAAATAATGCAATAATTATTGGAGGAGATTTTAATATTATTTTAAATAAAGATTTAGATTATTTTGGAAATAGTAGACACAGCGTTCAGTCTAGATTTAATATTCTATTTGAAAATTTTTTAGATAGATTTGAATTGCTGGATATTTGGAGGGTACGAAATGGATTAAAGAAACAGTTTACGTATAGGCAAGTTAATCCATTTATGCAAAGTAGATTAGATTATTGGTTGGTTTCTAAGCAAATAGAACAGGTAGTATTTAAGTGTGATATTATTCCTTCTATGGCTCCGGATCATTCAGCCATTCAGTTGCAATTTTATGATAAGTTAATTTATTCATTTAAGTTTCAGGGATCCTATTGGAAATTGAATAATAGTTTATGTCAAGATATTGAATATATTAATTGTATTAAAGAGGAAATTATTAAATTAAAAGATGAATTTCGAATAGAAATAGAAGATAAAAGAGTTTTATGGGATTTTTTGAAAATGAAAATTAGAAACGTTAGTAGAAAATATTCAAAAGAAAAGGCGAAACAACGAAAACAAAAAATTGGAAATTTGGAAGAGGATATTTTTAAGCTGGAAAATGAATTGTTGAATGGGATAGACCAGGGAAAAGTTGATGATTTGGAACGAAAAAAAAAAGAATTACAGGATTGTTATAATTATATAAATGAAGGTATTAAAATTCGCTCTAGAGCTTCACACTATGAATGTGGAGAAAGAGACACTGGATATTTTACTCAATTAATGAAGTCTAATAAAAAGAAAACATTAATTAGTAAACTTTATATAAATGAAAATATTTGTTTTGATCAAAAAAATATTATGCAAGAAATATCTATGTTTTATAGTAAGCTATATGCTCAATCAGAGGAGGAAATTCATTTTGTGGATGATTTTTTTCAGGACTTGCCAAAATTAAATTTAGATTTGAGTTTATTGTGTGAAGGTAAAATAACAAACGGAGAATGTTTGGCAGCTATAAAAGAAATGGCATGTAATAAATCACCGGGGAACGATGGTTTAAGTGTAGAATTTTATATACAGTTTTGGCCACTAATAGGAAATTTGGTAGTAAACTCTTTAAATTTAGCTTTCGAAAAAAAGGAACTATCTTCGTCACAAAAACAGGCAGTTATAAGTTTAATTTATAAAGAAGGAAAAGACCCCCTATTTATAAAAAATTATAGACCAATATCTTTATTGAATGTCGATTACAAAATTTTAACTAAAGTGCTTTCAATAAGGATTAAAAAAGTTTTAAATGAAATAATTTCTGTCAATCAGGTGGGATATTTAAAAGATCGAAACATAGGTGAAGCAATAAGAATGATAGATGATATAATTCATCATACATCAGTCAATAAAATACCTGGATATATGATGATAATTGATTTTGAAAAGGCTTTTGATTCAGTTTCACATACTTTTTTGCAGAAGGTTTTAATTACATTTGGTTTTGGACCGTCATTTTGTAGATGGGTGGAGACTATTTATAATAATGCTCAAAGTTGTGTTTTTAATGGGGGCGCATCTACTGGATACTTTAATATTAAGAGGGGTGTAAGGCAAGGGGACCCCCTGTCCCCATATTTGTTTATACTTTGTATTGAAATTTTAGTTCGTTCAATATATAAAGACCCTCAAATTCAAGGATTCACGTTTAATAACGTAGAAATAAAACAAATTCTTTATGCAGACGATATGACTCTTTTTATTCGGGACTCCAAATCATTTAAAAGGGTGGAGAAATTGTTTGAAAGTTTTGCTAGAAATTCTGGATTAAAAATTAATAAAGAAAAAACTTTCATATTATTGTTAGGCCCTTCTCAAAATAAAGATATTGCTCTTCCATTTGGTAAAATAGTAGAAATAGTGAAGATTTTAGGTATTTATTTTTCTTTAGATGTTGAAGTTCAGGAAAGGACAAATTATAAGGAAATTTTGAGTAAAATTAAAAAGTTGCTATCGTGGTGGAAACAAAGAGATTTAACTTTAATGGGAAAAATTCAATTGATAAAAACGTTTATTTTGTCAAAATTAATTTATGTGTCGGCACTGACACCAGTACCGAATTGGGTATTTCAAGATTTGGATAAATTGGTCTTTGACTTTTTGTGGAATGGAAAAGATAAGATTAAGCGTAATGTAATGTTCTTGGATTATTGTAGAGGTGGGCTAAGATTAACTGACTTTTATTTATTTATTTTAGTGCAGAGGATTATGTGGGTAAAGAGACTTTTAACGGGGGATGCAAATATGGGATGGAAGCAATATTTTAATTATTTAACTAAAGATTTTGGTGGAACTTTGATATTTTATAATAATAATGCAATTATAGATATATTTAAATTAGCATTACCAGCTTTTTATAGAGACATGTTGAACGCTTGGATTGCCACGAAAACATTTTTGTTAAAAGAAAATACTTCTAAAAGGAATGAAATTATTTATAATAATAGATTTGTTTTTATTGATGGACATGTTCCTTTCAATGAACAGTTATTTAAAAAGAATATTTATAGGTTGCATCATATTGTTGATGGGGAAGGCAATATAAAATCAAATGAGGAATTTCAAAGAAAAGGTTTAAATAGTTTAGAGATTATAGAAATACAACGTATTTTTCTTGGTATTCCCCCTTCATGGAAACAATTTTTGAATATAAATATTCACTTAAATATAGATAGGGAATTAGATATGAACCTTTTAATTTTTGAAAAGGTATATATGTTAGATAAGGTTACTTCAAAAATGATATATAATTTTTTATTAAGTAAAAAAGTAGAAAAATCATATGCAGAACGAAATTTAGAGCATATTTATAATATTAATGGGAAAGACATACAATTAATATTCTTAAGACTAAGAAAATGCACTTTGAATAGTAAGCTTCGAGAATTTCAATTTAAAATGCTTTATAATATTATATATACTAAATTATATTTATATACATTTAAAATGGTTGATAGTAATTTATGTTCTTTTTGTGGTAAATATGAAGAAACTTACGAGCATTTGTTTTTTCTTTGTGAGAAAGTAAAACCAATTTGGGAAGCGTGTGGAAATTTATTTAATTTAGTAGAGATTAGAAATATAAATTGGAAAGATATTCATGTAGGAATAGTTGAGTTAAATATAGGGAAGGAACAGTTATTAAATCATATAATAATTTTGGTAAAATATATGATATTTATAGATAGTAAAAATAGAAATAAACCACCAACTGCTTTGGAGATTAAGAAAAGATTATTAGAAAATAGAAAGGAGGAGAAGAAATTAGCTGGGGACCGTGGTACATTAACGTATCATTTTAGAAAGTGGGACAATTTAGAATAAGGAAGGCAAACAGAAGCAATAAAACGAATAAGGCGGACATAATGGTCGAGTTTCTCTCCAGATGTAGGCATGTTTCCTGTGGATGGGTGTGTGGGTGTGTGCACGCGTGTGTGTGTATGTAAGCACTTGTATAGGGTGTTCTTTGAGGGGAAAATAGTTTTCCCCTCTTTTCCCCCTTTTTTATGTTCATGCTCTGCTTTATTTGATGTACAACAATACAAATTTGTTTGTATCATTTAGATGTAAATTTAAAATTATATTTTTCATGATTATGTTAAGATATGAAAATACGTATACTGATTATATTATGTACTGATTTCTCGTATTGTTTGTTATTGTTATTTTGTTTTGAGCAATGAATACAATAAATATCATTGAAAACAAAAAAAAATGATCTTTACTACGTCATTTGTAATTGTGTGTTCCTTTCTAGTTATAACTATTAGTTTGTAATGTAATGATGCAGGTTTTGGTTACTAAAATTCAGTTTCACCAAAACTGTACTCTCCTTACCAGAACTCAACTATCCCTTTAATGAACTACAGTATGTATCTAAATATAATTATTATTAAAGATATTCAATTCACATTGTTTGTATTTATATAATTTTGAAATGGACTTCAGTCCTCACACCTAATTATAGATCACTGCGTTATTGTCTTCAACCAATTTAGCGCGTCATAAAAAAGTAACGTATCTTACTGCGATTTGGAGACACCCTCGCTAAAATCGCAGGAAAAAATAAACGAACTTCATTTCGCTAAGTAATATGTTTTCTTATTGAGACACCGATAGGACTATAAAATGGTAAACAAAACACAGCATGTGGACATTACGGTAAAGAGCAGAGGCGTGAAATATAATCACATAGTTTGCTGGCGACATGGGTAAAATAAACATATGTATTTCCTGCTGTAATATATTATATTTTCATGGGCGTACTGTGACCCCAGTTGATATTAATTTAACTTATTATATTCGCTAGTATAAATTAAAGTGAAAAAATAGGTCTCCTGATTAACAAACTAGTGGTTTATAGCCTCGATAATGTTGGCGACACAATTGAATATACTTTTGGCGCCCTTTTTTGGCGAATGTACCCAGAGCCGAGAGCGGGATGCATTTACATGATGCACGAAAATTAAGACCGTGTATTATTTGTTTTATAAAACGAGCTCAACTACCAAAATACGAGAAGTGCAAATTAATAAATTAATAAACTAATAAATTAACAAATTCATAAATTAATAAATTAATAAATTTATGCATAAATTAAACGTCGATTCCGCTCGCAGTGCTAGCTAGATACGCTCTAGTGCATTACGCGCTCAATATTAATATACGGTGCTCAGAATATCATGCATGTGACGTGTACCCGGTACCTATACCGAATGCTGCCGGCCTTACACTTAAAACTAGGCGTGCACTTGGTGTGTACGATCCTCCCCCTCAACCCCTTCCGTGCCCGCGTACTCCTGTAAAGGTGCATGTCCCGCATACGTCAACATTTTCTCTTCTGAGCGTGCACAATGTATGGGGTGGAAATGTGCACCCTACGTGTAGTCGTAGTCGGAGCAGATAGGTTTATATTTTTCGTGTCTTCCTCCTAATTTTGAACAAATTACAATGATAATAGGCACATTATTAAATTATATATGTTGTATTTCGTATAATGCCAGATTGTTTATTCCCATATTGTTTCCTTGAACAAAGATAAGACTGATGTTATCAGATCAGATTTTATTTTTTTATTAAATTCCGAAATCAAGGCTCATCAAAGAGCACTGATAGACTATGTAATTAGAACAAATAGATTTCGATTGATTGACTGAAACTAACTTTGTATGAAGATAAATTCATTATGCACATGCACCTTGAAAGCCCAATCTGTTTACTTACCTCTGGTACACATTAAAAAATAGGAGTGCAATTGTGCACCCCTAGGGGTGCACGATCTTGTCTCATATTTTGCACGCCTTAAGGTGCACATGTGCACCCCTTAACAAGGGTGTACATGAGCACCCTTCAAAATGTGCATATGAACACCCCAAGAGTGGCCATGAATTATGGCAACAACAAAAAGAGGCATAAGAGAGAATTCGAACCCATATACTGTATTATTTAGTTATTATATGGAATTAAATATTTTGTTATAGTATACGTTGGTATTTCGGTTATGAGAAAAAGAAGAAAAAAAAAATATGGCATTGACCTGCCTTGCCCGCGTGCATCGGAGGGGCCTAGGCTTATGGCTGAGAAGTCTGCTCGACATACGGAGCCGGACTGGCCAGACGATGCCTTGAAAGCGGGCAAGGAATTGGATTGATTCACTATATTTTATTTCTCAATAAATTGTGTTAGTTATTTTATTTATAGAAAAAAGTTTAACAATACACATGATATATATTTTAGGAGTAATTAATTTTTAAGTTGAATTAAATAAGTTGAAAGAAGAAAGAAGGAAAGTAAGAAAGAAAGACAAAAAAGATTGGCGTAAATATTCAAAATGAATGAAGAACGCCAATAAACCTAAAACAACAACAACAACAATGACATTGCTGAGCGGGTTGTATAGTTCTTCAGTGTATGTGACGACGTACGTGGCATGCATATCCCATGTGTGCGTGCTTTGAATTCCACGGTGTATACAGTTGACAGCATCGCGCATCGAGTATACCGTGCACGTGTGCACGCTTCCTTTAGTTGGACGCCGGTTTGTGTTCACGCTGGAAATCGCGGACTCCTGAGAGCAATATTTCAATTTCCACGTTCACTAGGTCATATAAAGGGAATGAAAAATTAAAATCGCTTCACTTTCGTATAACTACATCCTATTACAGCCTTTCATTGCCCATGTATATTGCATCACTATAAACGTAAACGCCATAAGCTAGATCACAGTCGACAATAGGCGGGTTTAAGTACATGACGTCACGGTTGTCATTGATGAATATACATGAAGTGTTACGAACGATGTCGCGAATCTGTGGTTCGAATCGTATTTTTTGGCAGATAATTCACTATATTACACATTTTATGTTAATTGATTATACTGAATATGCATTATATGGAAAAATAATAACCTTATCCGTCTGTAGAGTGTGATTATTTTTTTTTCATCGTCGACAGATTTTTAGATATTTAGCAAATCAGGGCCCGCTTTGGCGTGTGTCGGTAACCAAGATTTGTTGTTTTTTTCTAAAAGGAGCATGCCGTTGGGAAAATCTGTTATCGGTATCGCTTCTCGGCCTTTGGGAAATGTTTACTCCAGGGGTGGACATGTGCACCTTTTAGGAACCAAATCTGCTCCTTAATAGGTGCAAGTTTTGCACCTTGAAGGGTCGAAATGTTTACTCCAGGGGTGGACATGGGCACCTTTTAGGAACCAAATCTGCTCCTTAATGGGTGCAAGTTTGCACCTCGAAGGGTGGAAATGTGCACGCCAGGGGTGGACATGTGCACCTTTATGGATGCAAGTTTGCACCTCGAAGGGTGGAAATGTTTACTCCAAGGGTGGACATGTGCACATTTTCAAGGGTGCTCATGTACACCCCTGTTAAGGGGTGCACATGTGCACTTTAGGCGTGCAAAATATGAGACAAGATCGTGCACCCTATAAGGTAAACATGGGCACTATTGGGGTGTTCATATGCACCTTTTTCAAGGGTGCTCATGTACACCCCTGTTAAGGGGTGCACATGTGCACCTTTAGGCGTGCAAAATATGGGACAAGATCGTGCACCCCTAGGGGTGCACCCCTAGGGGTGCACAATTGCACTCCTCTTTTTTTATGCGGACATACCATATGCGGACATATAGCGGACTACGGAAAGTGAAAACAGCCGAAAATTGTTGATTTTCCGCGATAAATGTTGGTGAATTGTCACTTTCTGCATCATATCATTCTGTAAATCTTCCCATTACTACTAAATGAAAATACGGAATCATCATCACGTTTTCATGAACTTTGTGAAGGAAGATATATATTTGTATATACTTGTGATATATGTTCCAGTAGTCCCGACTATGCAGATTTGAGGGAGTGAAAGCACATCGACTCTGGGTCCAAGATGTCCAACTGAATTGACCATTTTCTATATAGACGTGGTGCATGTGGTGCATGAACTCATATCAAGAAGTGCATGACTTTAAGTGATGAGAATGACACGTATGATGGTGTATTCAAATGGCGAAAACCAAGAAACTGAAAACTAACTCTTCTAACGGGACACCAGGAACTAAACAGTTTTCTTGTAAACTACCAAAGAACATAACAATTCAGAGCATCAACTCCGCACTATTTCATCTATTCAAATACGATGTACGCTGTGCTGTGTTAGACGAATCCGAATATCTGACTACTGAACTTTGTTCTATATACCCAAACTTAAACTTAAACATTTCCCGTCACTATAGCTTGCATACAAAATGGCGCCCATAACACGGACCAACACTGGGCTGAAGAAATAAACACAATTGATAACGAACCCACGGATAAGCCTGATAATCCTGACCCCGATACCAACGTGAAAGCATCAACCGTGTCAGTCGAGACAACGCTAATCCTCGACAGACTTAGCTTTTTATCTAACGATGTTAACGAACTGAAAGAGAAAGTCAACCAGTTAACAAAATCGAACAAAAAGCCAAAGGAAGGATTTCAAAACAACTACAAAAACAACGAGGACAACAACACCGAGGCTGACGGTCTGCTTCCAGAAGATAAAAACGCCGAAGATGATAATCTGCATTCAGACGACATCGACGCTGAGGCCGCTGATCTGTCTTCAGACGACATCGACGATGAGGCTGCTGATCTTTCTTCAGACGACATCGACGATGAGGCTGCTGATCTGTCTTCAGACGACATCGACGATGATGCTGCTGATCTGTCTTCAGACGACATCGGCGATGAGGCTGCTGATCTGTCTTCAGATGTCAACGATGCCGAAGCGGCTGAACTGATTTCAGATGTCGACAACGCCGAAGAGGAAGATCTGTTTTCAGATGCCAATGATGACAAGGCTGCTGACCTGCGTCCAGATGACGACAGCGCCAAAGATGACAACCCGACATTAGAAAGCAGCAGAGACAAGGGTGCTGACTCAGTTCTGGTAGTTGGCAACACAGCATTACATCCGGTTCAGAACAACAACAACCCTTCAGCTGCCGAGCTGGAAGTTAGCGATGACGAAATGTTATACCCTGCTTCTATCGACGAGCAGTTGAGAGAATACAAACAAACCCAATCAAATCGCTTTAAGCAACAAAAACAAGTATTGATTGTTGGCGACTCCATGTGTAGATCTATTCAGCCGACTAAACTGTCTCTAGTATCACGAGTAGCATGTAAAACAATTCCTGGTGCTAAGGTCGGGGACGCCTTTGCAACAACAAAAAAACTCGCAAACAAACACAATGTGTCAGAAGTAGTTTTTCACCTAGGTACTAATAATATTGAAGCAAACGACCCCTCTGTGATAGAAACACAATTAGAATCACTGGGGGAACACGTTTTGTCAACATGTGAAAGTGTAACGATGATTACAATAAGCTCCATCGTGCACAGGAGAAGTCCTCACGACACTAGCACTCGCAACAAAATTAATGAAGTCAATGCAAAGCTACGCGAGATTACTCGGTGTCATGCATGGGGTTTCATCGACCATAGCGATGTCGATGTCGAATTGCATCTTACAACCGACGGCCTACATTTTAACCCCGCTGGTGCTAAGGTGTTTGTAACTTCGATCAAGCAACACATCAATAAAACACCGGCCCTTGACATTCCCGACCTCCACAAAGACCAACGAGCCCCGTATTCACCACTATACGAGGCCATCACTAGCCCCTCCCCGCTATCCCGCAGTTACTCGGATGTCGCAGCAAACCGAGACGAAAGGGGGCATGAACCACGACCACGATACACTAGCTTCCGAAATACAAGACTGTATAGTGGTTGCTACAACTGTGGCGAGAAAAAACCACAAACAGAAACATTGCAGATATGGTACCAAAATTCAATGTTTTTTATGTCGAGAATTCGGACATAAATCGAAATTTTGTGAACGTTATACACACTTTTAGGCCTCAGGCAAAGAGGACAATGCCGAATCTTCGTCTAAAATATGTACTAATAGTCGAATTATAACTTTAAGTGAAGGGAAAATTCCCCCAATGAAAAAATGACTCAAATTTGTATTGATGAATATTCGAAGTCTTGTTAGTAAAATTGGTTTATTAGTTGATTTATTCTCAAATAATAAAATTGATGTGTTATGTTTAAATGAAACATTTTGTGATGACTCAATTACAAATGAAGAGTTGCTTATTAATGGTCTATGTATTGAACGGAAAGATAGAACACGCTCAGGTGGTGGCGTAGCTGTTTATATTTCTACTACTTTACATTACGTTAGACGAAAAGAATTTGAAAATGTTGATTTAGAACTGATTTGTTTGAAAATATATTTACCATTCCAAAAAGATATGCTGTTATTTTGTGTATATCGACCCCCAGGTTACGACTTGTCTTTTGTTGAAAAGTTTAGAAAAATCATTGAATCAGTGCACTCTACTGGAGAGAACACTAATGAAATTTTGATTTTAGGTGATTTAAATTGCAATTTTTTAGGGAAGGTTAATACACCATTGTTCTCAAACATGATGTTTTTAATGAATTTGTATAATTTTCAACAGTTAATTGATACACCAACTCGTGTAACACACCAATCGAGTACCCTGATAGACACAATATTTACAACTAGAAACGAGAATATTATTGAGCACGGATGCATTCATACATCTTTGAGTGATCACTTTTCTGTGTATGCTATTCGTAGAATAAAATCATCAAATAAATGTCCTACTCAAAAAGGTAAGGTGATACAATATCGATTAAATAAACAAGAGAATATGACTGAATTATTATGTATCTTGCAAACTACCTCATGGTCGCATCTCGATGAAGTTATTGATGCGAATGTATATTGGAAAGTGTGGAAAGAAACATTGGTCTCAATTATTGACGAGGTTTCACCTGTTAAAATGAAAAGAGTTCGCGATAAGTCACATTCATGGATTACAAAAGATATTAGAAAATTAATGAATAAACGTGATATTATACATAGAACATTTTTAAAATTGAAAAGGAAACAACATACGCTCAATTATGAAGAAAGTCAATTATGTTTGAAGATGTGGAAGGATTATAAAAAGGTTAGAAACAAAGTAAGCATTTTATTAGAAAAAGAAAAAAGAAATTATTTTGTGTCTAAAATTGAAGAAAACAGTAATGATCCAAAGCGAATGTGGTCTTGTTTAAAAGAGCTATTACCATATAAAAATTCTGCTCTCCCCGTAGTTTTTGAAATTGATGGAGACATGTGTAATAACGATGATATAATTGCGAATACATTTAATGACTTCTTTATTGATTCTAATGTTTTTAATGAATGTGTAAATGATTTGAATGAAGGCAACAAGTGTACTGTAAACCCAAATATTAACGTTGATATACAGTCTATAAATGTTATATTGAGAACAGATTCTAGTGAATTGTTTGTATTTAAAGATGTAAATGAAAATGATGTACTAAAATTACTTTCAGATTTAGACCCTTGTAAAGCAACTGGCATTGATGGTATTAGTGCTTCACATTTGAAACTTGCAAAAAATGAAATATTGAAAAGTATAACAACATTAATTAATTTATCATTAAATTCTGGAATATACCCAAATGAATGGAAAAGTTCAAAAGTAAGACCTATGTATAAAAAGGGTGCAAATCAAAAAATAGACAACTATCGCCCTATATCTATATTACCAGTAGTAAGCAAGATAATAGAAAGAATAGTCCATAAGCAGCTTTATACGTACTTATCCTCACATCGTGTTTTGAATGACTCTCAATTTGGATTTAGACCCGGCCATTCAACGTCAGCAGCACTTGGTTCTTTGACTGATAGTTGGTTGAAATATATTGATAGCGGACATGTAATAGGTTCTATTTTTATTGATTTAAAACGCGCTTTTGACACTGTCGATACGGAAATCCTACTTGTCAAGTTACGTAAGATAGGCTGCTCTGACCCTGTTATAAATTGGTTTAACTCCTACTTAAATAACAGGAGTCAAAGAGTTATAATCCGTGACACTCTATCAGATGAAAGGTCTCTATCCCTCGGGGTACCACAAGGGTCCATATTAGGACCTCTTTTTATTTTTGATTTATATTGATGATATAGTGATGGCTTTGAAACATTGTCATGTAACCATGTATGCTGATGATACAACCCTTTATTACAGTAGTTCATCTGGAATTGATATTCAAAATAGATTACAAGAAGATATGAATAATGTTAAATTATGGCTCTATGCTAATAAATTGACATTAAATGTTGATAAAACTAAATTAATATTTATAGGTACTCCGCAAAGATTAATTGATAAGGGAAATGTGCAAATACAATTTAAAGGGACAATTATTGAACAATGTAAAAGTATTAAATGTCTCGGAGTAATTATTGATGAACATTTAAATTGGTCAGAACATGTTGATTATATATGTAAAAAGGTATTTTTTAGTTTAAGTATGTTAAGGAGAATAAAGCCTTATGTTCCAAAAGATACTATGAAATTATTATATTTATGTGTGATTCAATCTCAAATTGATTATTGTTGCGAGATATGGGGGGTTCATTCTATTCATCAAACAGAACGTATTATTAAATTACAAAAAAGGGCCGCAAGGATGATATTATGCTGTAATTTTCATACCCCGTCCAAGGAAATGTTTAATCAGTTAAAATGGCTACCATTTAATGATCGTGTGACATATTTTAAATGTGTATTTATGTACAAATGTATTCATCGCCTTTCCTCTAATTTTTATTATGATTCGTTTGTTTTTGTTTCTGATACTCATTCATTTAATACTAGACACGCGGCAAATTTGAATTTGATTATTCCTAGGGCTCGCACAGAACAATATAAACATTCTTTATTTTATTCTTCTATATTCCTCTGGAATAATTTACCCATTGAAATTAAAACTTCAAATTCTTTGAATATTTTTAAACAGAAAATGAAACAATATTTATTTAAAAACCTTGCCATATAGTCTAAAATTGTAATGAGTGATATCTTACTATTAAGTATTGTTCAGTATTTTTATATTTGTTATTTTAGTGATGAAATAATTATGTGAGCAACATTTATGTTGTTTTTTATATTATGAATAAACCCTATTAGACTTTTTTTTCTTCAAAATGTGTGTATATGAATTGTAGTATCTTGATATTTTTATTCTTTTAATGCAAACATTTATATATTTATGTACAATCGTAAAATTCATTTCAAATGTTTTTGTAACGATGTTTAAAAGTCATGTTTTTATAACAACAATGTTTGTATACTGTATCCCAGGGCCCCATGGGAGACCAACTTATTGTTGAATGGGCCACCCTGGTAAAATATATTGAAATAAATAAATAAATAAATAAATAAATAAATAAATAAATAATTGTTTGTATTGTTTCTTCAATTAATTACCGTACACTTGGTAATTAAATAGCTACAAGTTCATACACACATGCATAATATACACACACACCGCCGGCGGCCTGCGCTAATTCATAATTGCAGCGTGCTTTGATTTAAGCACATTTCTAAAACAAATCTTGGGAAGGATTCATGACATGGGGAATACAAATATGATTCATGATGACATGAGGAATAATTCATCAAATGGTAAGTGATAACTAGATCTAGACCAGCCATACTTTAGTCGTTAGAATATGGTATTTCACTTTGTTTTCTCACTTACCTCCACAAGAAACTGGTACTAGTATTACTAGTACTAGTAGTAGAAATATTTGCGGGAAATCTCGAAGTTATATCCACAATGGCACAAATTCCAAGCCTTAGCTTGGCTTTGGGCTAAGTTAAGACAAAAACTTTTCCAAATTCACATTTAAAATCCAACTTGTTCATGTTCACAGCACACATTGCAGTGCACTTTGCACCAATTTAAGTCACTGACTTGGACTTGGTTAAAATGTCAAAGGTTCGGAACAGTACAACGTCAACATGGTCAACGGTAAATAAAGTTTAATTCAACTTTCAATTTTTTAAAGACCAGTTCAGCCTCAGTCAGGTAACACAACACAAGAGTCAAATAATATAATAATCCAGAACGGGAATTAACAGTCATGAAGTCAACGGCAACGGCCAACGCATTTACAAGAACAGATCTCGATATCTAGAGATCATGATGTCTACTTGTGGTAGATTTTGACTTTGCATCCATGGAAGTGGAATGTTGTTCCATGGTTGCTCCGCATCAGAGTCTGGGAAATCTGATGGAGATGAGAAGACGTGCTATTGTTAATTGTTAGCGAAACGGTCAAGTTGCTGGTACCCGCTGCAAGGGTCACCGGCATAGTCATTCGGACAGGGCTGCTGACATGTTGACCGGTCATGTCGGTGATGACGGTGTTGGTTTGACCATCAGCATGCACATCTTGGGCTTGGCCTTGAGTTGGATTTCTATGAGGACAGACCCCCCCCCCCCCCCCTCCCCCCGGCACACCTTCGGCACAATGGTTGCGCAGTATCGGCACGATGGTTGCGCAGTATCGGCACGGTAGTGCAGTTGGTGAAAACTAATCAATTACCACGTGATCGGTATTAGCCAATCACGTTACCGAATTTACCAGAGCCGTTTTATAAAATTCAACACACAACATGTCACACGAATACATACAACCTGAATTGCAGTACCGGTACTTGCATTAACAATATCAAGCATGTTAAGATTCTCACTATGCCGGTGTCCCGGTCGTGTTAGTATACTAATCATGCTAATCATTGTCGACGAAATTTCATTATACGAACACAAGAATAATCCTATACTATTAAAATTATGTTATCACATTAAAAATTAATATAATTATACCAGATAGTTATATCATGTAATATGTTTGCATCAATGACGTAGATCTGCTGCGAATTTGGTGGGGGAGGGGAGCATAGGCGTAGGAGGCGGGAGGGGGCCTGCATCCCCCTGGTTAGGAAACTCGGGCAAAACCCTGCCATATTCGGGCAAAACCATACCTTATTTTGTCAAAAAACATGTCATATTCGGGCAAACTCGTCTTACATTTAGACGAAGTCATCTTGTTTCCGGACAAAAACGTCTTATATTCGGTCAATATCGTGTAATTTTAGGACTAACCCAGCTAGCCACCTGACGTCGTGCCAACGTTGGGCCGATGTCAATTTCGTTGTAAGGGGACGTTGGGCCAACATGCGACATGCGACGTCACCGAGACGTGAAAATGTCCGCCAGCCCAACATCAGCTCGGCGTCTTTTTTTAATGCTGGCCCAACGTCATTTTGCGATTTCGGCCCAACATCAATTATTGACAATGGCCCAATGTCAGTTCTAACGTAGGCCCAACATCGATTCCTGATGTTGAGAGAACATCAAGTTCTGACGTTGGCCCGACGTTAAAATGTCCGCCAGCCCAACATTGTCCCAACATCATTTTGTGATGTCGGGCAAATGTCAATTTCCAACAATGGCACAACACCGAATCCTGACATAGGACAGATATCAAATTCTGATGTGGGCTCGACGTTAAATGTCCGCGAGCCCAACATCGTCACTACGTAATTTTGTGATATTGGCATAACGACAATTTCCGACAATGGCCCAACATCAACTCATGACATTGGACCAACATAACATTATGATGTCGGCTCGAGTTTAAAATGTCCGCTAGCCCAACATTGTCCCAACATCATTTTGTGATGTCGGGCAAATGTCAATGTCCGACAATGGCCCAACACCGAATCCTGACATAGGACAGATATCAAATTCTGATGTGGGCGACGTTAAAATGTCCGCCAGCCCAACATCGTCACTACGTCATTTTGTGATATTGGGATAACGTCAATTTCCGACAATGGCCCAACATCAACTCATCACATTGGACCAACATAACATTATGATGTGGGCTCGAGGTTAAAATGTCCGCTATCCCAACATTGTCACAACATCATTCAAATCCTGACGTTGGGCCAACATCAAATTCTGACGTTGGCCCGACATTAAAATGTCCGCCAGGATGACATTAGCCCAACGTTATTTTTCATTGTTGGCCCAACATCAAATCTTGACGTTCGCCCGACGTTTGAATGTCCGCTAACCCAACATTGGCCCAACGTCATTTTCTGATGCTGGACCAACATCACAATTTAACAATGGCCCAATGTCAAATGGCCAACGACCAACATCAAAAACGTAAAAAGTAATGTGAAGACATGCATAGACCGCACGTTTGCTCCATGCATTTTGTTTAACGTTTACACACATTCATAAATCATAATTCTATAAATATCCTATTCCTACACCTATTGCCTAATCCTAACCTATCATCCTATCGTCCTACAAACACAGGTCGCAATCGGTATAATATATATACACCTCTTCTTTAATAGCATGTATATTTTGTACTGGTTAGTAATTTCAGAGCGTTGAATCTGAAATAATCCACCTTCAAATCATATTCATAACACTATTTACATGTGCTATTTATATTCTTATATATCCTTACAAATTATATACAGCAGCAAGGACATTTCAAAATATATATTTTGTAATATAAATAATTACAAACATCGAAATTTTACATTTTACTAACCGTCACTTATAATCGATCATGAATTCCCCGATAGCAATACTTTGTTTGTACGTTTGGATTTATTTATAATTATCAATTGATGATTTACAGTTTGAATCGATTACTAATGTTTGTAATCGTTTAAACGAAATTCAATTCATTCAAGATCTCAAAGCAAGTTAACAAAAATATTATAAGTACCCGGCTAGCCAGCTGACGTCGGACCGATGTCGGCAGGTTGTCGGCAAGATCGCGGTCGGCAAACAGACGTCGCGCCAACATTACGCTAATGTCGAATTTAAGTTGGAGGTTTTAGAAATTTTAGAAAAGTCGGAAAATGGTTGTAGTTGAATGTGGTGCCGATGTCGTACCAATGCAGAAACTGATACCAATTTAAGAGGTCGATAGAGGGTTGTGAAAAATTGATGTCGGACCAATATTTGTTTTTTATTGGACATCCATATGACATTCTTAATTATGACGCCAAAGCGATATCCTGCCAAAGTCACAAATGGCAGCAATAACACTAATCAGTAAATAGTCATTATATTGATGTTGTGCCGATGTCAATAATGCGACATGAATATGACATCTCAAATATGAAATCGGCCATATATCGCCCCGATGTTTGAACTGGTAGTAATTTAAGAGGTTGGTAAAAGGTTGTACAATATATGTCGGGCCAATGCTATTAATTAAACATAAATATGACAACTCAAATACGACTTTGGGCCTATACCGCACAGATGTCAAAACTTATAGCAATTATAAAGGTCGGTAAAAGGTTGTGAAATAGATGTCGGGCGGATGTCATTACTCCTACATACATCCTGTACATATGACATCTCTACTATGACGTCAGTCCGATATTGTGATGATGTTGGATCTGGTAGCAATTTAAGAGGTCGGTACATGGTTGTGAAATTGATGTCGGGCCAATGTTATTAATTGGACCTCAATATGACATCTCAATTATGACGTCACACCGATATCCTGCCAATGTCAGAATTTGCAGCAATAGAACAAGTCGGCAAATGGTCATTAAATTAACGTCATGCCGATGTCATTAATCCGACATGAATAAGAGATCACAAATATGACGTCGAGCTAATATCGCGCCGATGTTGGATCTGGTAGCAAATTAAGGGGTCGATCAAAGATTGTAAAATTGATGTTGGGCTTATGACAGCTCAAATATGACGTTGGGTCAATGTTGTACCGATGTCGGAACTGGCGACCATTTCTGGCTTGTTTCATTGCTGCCAGTTCTGACATCGGCAGGATATCGCTATGGCATCATCATTGAGATGTCATATTCATGTCTAATCATTGACTTCGGCACAACATCAATTAAATGACCATTTGTCGAGTTGTTTCATTGCTGCAAGTTCTTACATCAGCCTGACATCATATTTAAGAGGTCACATTCATGTCTAATTAATAACATTGGACCGATATAAATTTTACTACCATTTACCGACCTCCTAAATTGCTATCTTTTCCGACATCGGCGCGATATTAGCCCGACGTCATATTGGAGATGGCATATTCATGTCCGACATTGACATCGGCGCAACATCACTTTTATGATCATTTGCCGACTTGTTTCATTGCTGCCAGTTCTGACGTCGGCAAGATTTTGGTTTGACGTCAACATTGAGATGTCCTATTCTTGTCTCATTAATTGTCCCGACATTAATTTCACAACCATGACTGACCACTGACTGAATAATTGATGTTGGGCCGAAATCGCAAAATGACGTTGGGCCAGCATTTAAAAAAAAACGCCGCTCTGATGTTGGGCTGGCGGACATTTTTACGTCGCGGCGACGTCGGATTTTTAATGTAGGCCCAACGTCCTCTCAAAACGACTTTTTACATTGGCCCAACGTTGGCACAACGTCAGGTGGCTAGCTGGGTAACGACCTCTTAAATTGATACCAGTTCCAACATCGGCGCGATATTAGGTCGACGTAATATTGGAGATGTCATATTCATGTTGGATTATTGACATCGGCTCATCATCAACTTAATGACTATTAGCCGACTTGATTCATTGCTGCCCATTCTGACATCGGCAGGATTTCGGTTTGACGTCAAAATTGAGATGTCCTATTCTTGTCTCGTTAATAATGTCGACCCGACATCAATTTTACAACCATTTACCGACCTCTTAATATTGCTACCAGTTCCACCATCGGCTCGATATTAGCCCGACGTCATGTATGAGATGTCATATTAATGTCGGACTATTGACATTCGCGCAACATCAATTTTATGACCATTTGCCGACTTGTTTCATAGCTGCCAGAGGTTGACATCGGCAGAATTATGCTATGGCGTCATCATTGAGATGTCATATTCATGTCTAATCATTGACGTCGGCACAACATTAATTTGACAACCATTTACCGACCTCCTAAATTGCTATCATTTCCAACATCGGCGCGATATTAGCCCGACGTCATGTATGAGTTGTCATATTCATGTCGGACTATTGACATCAACGCAACATCAATTTTATGACCATTTGCCGACTTATTTCATAGCTGCCAGAGGCTGACATCGGCAGGATATCGCTCTGGCGTCATCATTGAGATGTCATATTCATGTCTAATCATTGTCGTCGGCACAACATCAATTCAACAACCATTTACCGACCTCCTAAATTGCTATCAGTTCCAACATCGGCGCGATATTAGCCCGACGTCATTCATGAGATGTCATATTTATGTCGGGCTATTGACATCAACGCAACATCAATTTTATGACCATTTTCCGAGTTGTTTCATTGCTGAATGTTCTTACGTCGGCGGGATATCGGCCTGACATCATATTGTCGATATCATATTGATGTTCAATTAATAACATTGTCCCGACATTACTTTCACAATCATTCAACGTCCTCTTAAATGGATGCCAGTTCAAACATTGGCGCGATATAAGGTCGACGTCAAATTGGAGATGTCATATTCATGTCGCAATATTGACATCGATGCAATATCAATTTGATGACCATTTGCCGAGTGGTTTCAATGCTGAATTATGTTCTTACGTCGGCGGGATATCGGTCTGACATCATATTGTTGATATCATATTGATGTTCAATTAATAACATTGTCCCGACATTACTTTCACAACCATTAAGCGACCTCTTAAATTGATACCAGTTCCAACATCGGCGCGATATTAGCCCGACGTCATGTATGAGATGTCCTATTAATGTCGGACCATTGACATTGGCGCAACATCAATTTTATGACCATTTTCCGAGTTGTTTCATTGCTGAATGTTCTTACGTCGGCGGGATATCGGCCTGACATCATATTGTCGATATCATATTGATGTTCAATTAATAACATTGTCCCGACATTACTTTCACAACCATTTACCGTCCTCTTAAAAGGATACCAGTTCCAACATCGGCGCGATATTAGCCCGACGTCATGTATGAGATGTCATATTAATGTCGGACCATTGACATTGGCGCAACATCAATTTTATGACCATTTGCCGACTTGTTTCATAGCTGCCAGAGGTTGACATCGGCAGAATATCGCTATGGCGTCATCATTGAGATGTCATATTCATGTCGAATCTATTTTTATTGGGCCATTGGCGGAAATTGACGTTGGGCCAACATCACAGAATGATGTCGTGACAATGTTGGGCTTGCGGATATTTTAACCCCGAGCCGACATCATAATGTTATGTAGATCCAATGTCATGAGATGATGTTGGGCCATTGTCGGAAATTGACGTTATGCCAATGTATCACAAAATGACGTAGTGACGATGTTGGGCTGGCGGACATTTTAACCTCGAGCCAACCGCGATGTACCGACATCTGGCCAACAACTTATGACATCGGCCCGACGTCAGGTGGCTAGCTGGGAAGCCATCAAAAACAAATAATTTTGGGGGATCAAAAGGCGAGGACCTTTGTTCTTTTTTGCTTTGCTTGCCAGGTGAAAATTCTGGATGGAACATTATTTGGGCAAAATACCCACAGCCCCCCTACACAAAACGGTCTCCTACCCAGCTAGCCACCTGACATTGTGCCAACGTTGGGCCGATGTAAAATTCGTTGTAAGAGGACGTTGGGCCTACATGCGACATGCGACGTCACCGCGACGTAAAAATGTCCGCCAGCCCAACATCAGCGCGACGTGTTTTTTTAATGCTGGCCCAACGTCATTTTGCGATTTCGGCCTAACATCAATTATTGACAATGGCCCAATGTCAGATCTAACGTAGGCCCAACATCGATTCCTGACGTTGAGAGAACATCAAGTTCTGACGTTGGCTCGACGTTAAAATGTCCGCCAGCCCAACATTGTCCCAACATCATTTTGTGATGTCGGGCCAATGGCCCAACACCGAATCCTGACATAGGACAGATATCAAATTCTGATGTGGGCTCGACGTTAAAATGTCCGCCAGCCCAACATCATCACCACGTCATTTTGGTGATATTGGCCTAACGTCAATTTCTGACAATGGCCCAACATCAACTCATGACATTGGACCAACATAACATTATGATGTGGGCTCGACGTTAAAATGTCCGCCAGCCCAACATCGTCAACACGTCATTTTGTGATATTGGCATAACGTCAATTTCCGACAATGGCCCAACATCAACTCATGACATTGGTCCAACATAACACTATGATGTGGGCTCGAGGTTAAAATGTCCGCTAGCCCAATGTTGTCACAACATCATTATGTGATGTTGGGCCAATGTCAATTTCCGACAATGGCCCAACACCGAATCCTGATGTGGGCTCGAGGTTAAAATGTCCGCTAGCTCAACATTGTCCCAACATCATTATGTGATGTTGGCCCACCGTAAATTTCCGCCAATGGTCCAACATCAAATCCTGACGTTGGCCCGACATAAATATGTCCGCCAACCGAACATTGGCCCAACGTCATTTTTTGATGCTGGACCAACATCAAAATTTGACAATGGCCCAATGTTAAACGTCCAACGTAGGACCAACATCAACAACGTAAAAAGAAATGTGAATACATGCATAGATTCCACGTTCGGTCCATACATTTTGTTTAACCTATACAGTCATTCATATATAAATATCCTATTCCTACACCTATTGCCTAATCCTAAACCTATCATCCTATCGTCCTACGAACATAGGTCGCAATCAGTAAAATATATATACACATCTTCTTGGCATGTATGTTTTGTAATGGTTAGTATAGTTGCAGAGCACACATCCTTGCCGCACTGCTTAAGTGTGTTTTCAATGGGCACTGGGCCAGCAACTCGGCGTTCCATTCTTTAACCTCGCTAGAAACAAGAATAAAAAGCCTCGAACGGACGGATTAAAACGGAACCGACCCATGCCTGCCAAACGACTACGAGATATGGATATGAGTATACTTGAAGTGAACATTAGGGGATTAAGATCTAATATAGGTGAGCTATGTAATCTGTGCCATGAGGTCAAACCAGCCATCGTTGTTGTGGTGGAGACATTCCTAGATGAGACAGTAAAGGATGGAGCCGACTGCATCACCATCCCAGGCTACTCACTTTGCTGCCGCAGAGACAGACCAAACACAACTGGTGGAGGGATTGCTGTCTACTGCCTTGAGGGAATCGCTGTATGCCATGACACCAAACTTGACCCCACCGACTTTGAACTGATGTGGTTCACAGTGGCCCTTCGATCACAGAAGCTCCTGTGTGCAGCACTTTACAGACCCCCAAACGCCAACAGTAGTGACATCATCAACTACCTAGATACTACCACCCTTCCTAAACTCGCTGAGTTTAATGCCCAGTCTGTGATCCTTCTCGGCGACTTCAACGTCCATCACACAGACTGGCTTGGCAGCCACAACACTGACACAGCAGGCAGGCGTACACTGGAGATGTCTAATGCTCTTGGACTGAAACAAATTGTCAACGAACCGACTAGGGAGGACCAGATCCTTGATCTCGTCCTGACCGACCTGACCGCTACGTCATCAACATTTGCAAGACTGGGTACTTCTGATCACAACCCAGTACTGGTTAAATTGGATGTGCCTGTCTACAGAGACAAGCCGTTTAAACGGAAGGTATGGCGCTATGACAAAGCGAACTACTGGGGAATGCGCGGCTACCTCTCTTCAGCAGACTGGGCTAGCGCGCTTCAAACAGATCCTGAAACAGCATGCAGCAACATCACCAACATAATCTGTGATGCTATGGAACTCTACATTCCGAGCAAGCTAGTTACCGGAAAGACTGGTGACAAAGTTTGGTTTGATGACTGCTGTAGAAAAGCTTCAATGAAGAAGAGACGCTTGTTCAGGAAAATGAAAAAAGATGACACGCAGACAAACAAGACAAAATTCACAGACGCTAGAAGGGACTTTAATAGAGCGGAGAAACTAGCAAAGAGACGACATGATACGAAGCTGAAGGAGGAGTTAACTGATGGAAGCCTCAGCAGCAAAGAATGGTGGAACAAAGTAAACACCCTCTCTGGAAGAAAAACCAAAGCTGACATACCAGTCCTGAAGGATGATGACCAAGTCTACCCCACTGCGAAGGAGAAAGCAGAAGCACTTGGCAACATCTTTGCAAGGAAATGCCACCTTGATGAAGCAGAAGAGAGCGCTCCTGAGGTCCAGCAAGCAACGCATCATGTGATGAACAAAGTAGCCTTTAAGGCTAAGGACGTGAGGAGACATCTCGGGAAGCTGAACCCTGACAAAACAACTGGACCAGACGAGATCCCAACCAGAGTCCTGAAAGAGTGCAGTGCTGAACTAGCAAGACCTCTTAGCTGCCTTTTTGAACTTTGCTTTACAGAAGGAGTATTTCCAAACCAGTGGAAGATTGCTCATGTAATTCCAGTTCATAAGAGAGACTCTAAGTCTGATCCATCAATGTACTGTCCTATCTCCCTTCTGAGCAACATAAGCAAGATCATGGAATCAGTAGTGCAGAAGCAACTTCAGAACTACCTACTGCAACACAACCTCATATCTGACCGGCAATTTGGCTTCAGATCTCATCACAGCACAGCCGACATCCTCACTATTCTATCTCAGCAATGGTCCAATGCTTTGGATAGAGGACACGAAGTACGTCTTATTGCGCTGGACATAAAGGGCGCTTCTAGGAGTCACAGTTGACAGGAAGCTCACCTGGTCAAAGCACATATCAAACATCACGACAAGAGCTGGACAGAAGCTGGGAGCACTTAGAAGAGTTTCAACCAAGCTAGACACCTCGGGGAGAGCAACGATCTACAAGGCTCAGGTACGCAGCGTAATGGAGTCACTGACCTCTACTAATGGACGGGCGGCTGCACGTTGATTGGCCATTCAAAAATGAGGCCGCCGCGCGCGCACGGCGGCCATGTTAGGACCATCATCATGGACCGTCGATAACCCGCTGTTGATAGTGTGTAACATTCGTAGACATTTTTCAGATTAATTTTACCAATTGTTCTCGTTAGATAAAAAGTGTTGATTGTATTCTGATTAGGGGTGGCACATTACATGGCATTTGGCTGTACAAATCGAAATGATAATGACATACAAAATGCTGAAATCATGTTTCATAGGCGAGTTGTTTGCAGTCATTGGGCCGCCTACAGTCCCATGTGTTATGTTTTGTGTCAGAAAAGATTATAGTTTACCTCTTATATTCCACATATATATTAGGTTGCTACATTTATTATAAATAGGGTAGTGTACTGATAGATTCGTTTAAATATTGAAATAAAACAAGTGAAATCGATACGGGCAGGCAAATAGATGACAAAAATGTGATTGTAAACTTGAAAATGTATTTTTGATATAATTGAATAAGTGATTGGGGTTTTGAAAATGTATTTTTGAATTCATAAAGTGTAAACTAAGGCTATGGTTTTTAATTATGTCGAGACAGGGACTCATTAAGTTAATTACAGCCCATAAAAAATGAAATAAGATACATTTGTATATGAAATATTGGTATTATGCACTCATTTGAATTTACAAGGAATCGTGGTGAATTTTGAGGGGATACTATAGTCATTGTGGAATTAATGCAATGAAATGGTTGATAGAGAAGCAAAACATGGCTTGGGGTGAAAAAGGAGATTTGCAATAAAGTGAAATAAATAGTATGGTTAAACAAAAGTATTATGTTAAATGGCAACAAAGATGGGAGGACTTAGAATCTTCCTTGGAAAATATTCAAAATAATGTAACTCAGTCGTATATGTAGGCCTACCATTGTTATTTGAATAATATTACAATTGTAATCTACATTGCATCGTGTACGGATGGGAAATATTGGTATGTGTATATCATGGGCATATAGAAAGATACATAATGTATTTTTTTTAAAGGAGCAATTAATTTGAGTTGAAACAAAAAAGAGAAAATAAGGAAGAAAACAAAAACAGATTGGCTCAAAATGAATGAAGAACGGCAATAAACACAAAACAACAGCAACAACAACAACGACAACATGTCTCTCCAATTAATGTTAAGTATTGACTTTTAGAACATCTAATAAAATAATAGAGGTTGCATATGGTCGAACTTTTATAACCTCCATGATCGATCCCTGCATGATCGATGTTCATAATGATTTCAAACAAACCATAAAGGTAACATTATGAACCATAACTCACAAAGCATGCCCTTTGAAATAGTAATCTTAGGAAGAACGCGGAAAACATGTTACCAAATAAATTGAAAAGGAAAGAAAACAAAGATTGGCTTTCTTTTTATGATATTTTGATATACGAGGATGACGTGCCATATGGTCTAATTATAGAGTAAAATGATGCATGAACGCATGGTACAATTAAATAAATTACTAGTAATGAAAACAGCAGGAAAGTTCATTCTTTACATGGGGAACAAAATCTTGTTAAAGACAAGTAGAGATAAACTAGGGGCGAGTAATAGTTATAAGATCGGGTTAATAGCGGGAATCCGAGTGAATCTCTCCGGGCAACGCCGGCGCGCATATCCGTTAATACCGTGTAAGCATCATAACAAATGGCGAATTATCATTGCTTGAGCTGTGATTCAATACGCTGGATAATTTTAATTAATCATGCTAGTATTCAATCACTAAGACTATTTACTTCACATATATGATCATATTTCATTCCTGGGGGAATAAAGGGATATAAAAATGCCATGGTTAGCAACAACTCCGTAGCAAGTATAATGCACTACCACGTTAGTGCATATATCCGCTGTTACGGGTTGATGGTCCCAACATGGCGCGCGCCCGCAGCCCGCGGCCTCAATTACTGAGCCATGACCGCCCGTCCATTAGTAGAGGTCAGTGAATGGAGTACGCCTCACTGAGCTGGCTGAACGCTTCAGCTACTTCACTCAGACTACTGGATCGGATCCAGAGTAAGGCTCTGCGCATCATCGGTGTGGACGAGGAGCAAGCACGCCTGAACCTGAACATTCCTCCTCTCCAACATAGAAGACAGGTAGCTGCCACAACTGTTCTTTACAAGATGCATACCAGCCAGTGTCCCTCTGACCTGAAGGCGATGCTTCCCCAACCTTACACCATTAGAAGAGCAACTCGTGCCAGCACGTCAATGCCGAGCCATGCTCTATCAGAACCCAAGTCAAGAACCCACTCAACTGGCAGGAGCTTCATACATGCTGCAGTCAATGTATGGAACCGTCTGCCAGAGAATATAGTTGGCGTAATCAACAACAATGGAGTTCAATCATTCAAGACACATGTGCATCAACACCTTTTGACAAGGACATCAAGTATCTGAGGGCATTCAGAAATCTTAAGCTGCTGTGAACAATTGATTGGCCTATGAGGATGTCTTTTATAGCGCTCTTTGCCTATATTAGAGTTAGATTTATATCTCACCTTGTGGGCTATTGTTCACTATAGCATATTATATAAAAAAAATTAAAAAAGAGCATTGATTCTGAAATAATCAATCTTCAAATCATATTCATAACACTATTTACAGGTGTTATTTATATTCTTATATATCTTTATAAATTATATACAGCATCAAGGACATGACAAAAATATTGTTTTTAATATAAATAATTACACAAAATTGAAATGTTACATCTCACTTACGATCACTTATAATCGATCATGAATTCCCCGATAGCAATAATTTTTGTTTTACTTTTGAATTGATTGATTATTTGAAATTTGAATCGATTACTAATATTTGTAATCGATTAAACGAAATTAAATAAAATTTATTTAAGATTCTCAAAGCAAGTTAACAAAAATATGATAAGTACTCAGCTAGTCAGCTGACGTCGGACCGATGTCAGCAGGTTGTAGGCAAGATCGCGGTCGGCAAACAGACAACGCGCCAACATTACGCCAATGTCGAATTTAAGTTGGAGGATTTTTAGTTGAATGTCGTACCGATGTCATTAAGCAGACGAAAAAATAACGTCTCAAATAAAACGTCGCGCCAATATCGCACCAATGCCGAAACTGATAGCAATTTAAGAGGTCGATAGAGGGTTGTGAAATTAACGTCGGGCCGATGTCAATTAACCAACAGGAATATTACATCTCAAATATGACGTTGGGCCAATGTTGTACCGATGTCGGAATATAGCATTTTAAGAGGTCGGTAAATGGTTGTGAAATTGATGTCGGGCCGATGTTTTTAATTGGACATCAATATGACGTCAAGCCGATATCGCGCCGATGTCAGAACTGGCAGCAATAAAACAAGTCGGCAAATGGTCATAAAAATGTATGTTGTGCCGATGTCAATAATTCGACATGAATATGACATCTCAAATATAAAGTTGGCCTAATATCGCGCTGATGTTGGAACTGGTATAAATTTAAGAGGTCGCCAAATGGTTGTAAAATTGATGTCGGACCAATGTTATTAATCGAAAATCAATATGACAACTAAAATATGCTGTCAGGCCGATATCCCGCCGACTTAAGAACTCGCAACAATGAAACTAGTCAGTAAATATTCATTAAATTGATGTTGTGCCAATGTCAATAATTCGACATCAATATGACATCTCAAATATAAAGTCGGCCTTATCTCGCCCCGATGTTGAAATTGGTAGCAATTTAAGAGGTCGGTAAAAGGTTGTAAAATTGATGTCGGGGCAAAGTTATTAATTAGACATAAATATAACATCACAAATATGACTTTCGGCCTATACCACACAGATGTCGGAACTTATAGCAATTCTAAAGGTCGGTAAAACGTTGTGAAATAGATGTCGGGATAATGTTATTACTCCTACATAAATATGACATCTCTACTATGAGGTCAGTCCGATAATGTGCTGATGTTGGATCTGGTAGCAATTTAAGAGGTCGAACATGGTAGTGAAATTGATGTCGGGCCAATGTTATTAATTCGACCTCAATATGACATCTCAAATATGACGTCAAGCCGATATCGCCCGATGCCATAACTAGTAGCAAGTAGGCAAATGGTCAATCGATGTTGTGCCGATATCAATAATCCGACCTGAATATGATATCTCTAATATTACGCCGGGCTAATATCGCGCCAATGTTGGAACTGGTAGCAATTTTAGAGGTCGGTAAAAGTTTGTAAAATCGATGTTAGGCCGATGTCATCAATTAGACACATATATGACAACTCAAATATGATATCAAGCCAATATTGCGCCGATGTCGGAACCGATAGCAATATAACAGGTCGGTGAATGGTTGTCAAATAGATGTCGGGCTGATGTTATTAATCCTAACATAAATATGACATATCAAAATATGTCGTCAGTCCAGTATTGTGCCAAAGTTCGAACGGGTAGCAATTAAAGAGGTCATTAAATGGTTGTAAAATTGATTTCGGGCCGATGTTTGGAATTGGACATCAAATCTGCCATCTGAAATTTCACGTCCGGCCGATATCCCGCCAAAGTCAGAACTGGCTGCAATGAAACAAATATGCAAATGGTCATTACATTCATATAGTGCCGATGTCAATAATGAAACGTGAATAAGACATCAAGAGCATGACGTCGGCCTTATATCGCGCCGATGTTGGAACTGGTAGCAATTTGAAAGGGTGGTAAATGGTTACGAAATTGATGCCGGGCCGATGTTATTACTCCGATATAAATATGAGACCCCAAATATGACGTCGGTCCAATATTGTGCCGATGTTAGAACTTGTTATCAATTTAAGAGTTCGGTAAATGGTGTTTAATTTGATGTCAGGCCGATGTAATTTATTAGACATCTATACTATGACGTCAAACATATATTCCGTCGATGACAGAACCTTCAGCAACGGAACAAGTCGGCAAATGGTAAACTAAATGTCCTGTCATTAATCCGTCATAAATATGACATCTCAAATATGGCGTCGGCTCGAAATTGCGCCGACGATAGAGCTAGTAGCAATTTAAGAGGTTGTTATAATAAATGGTTGTAAAATTGATGTCGGGCCGATGTAATTAATTAGACATCTCAAATATGACGTCAAACCGTTATCCCGTCGATGTCAGACCGTCAGCAATGGAATAAGTCGGCAAATGGTCATTAAATTAATGTCGTGCCGATGTCATTAATCCGACATGAATAAGAGATCTCAAATATGACGTCGGGCTAATATCGCGCCGATGTTGGAACTGGTATCAAATTAAGAGGTCGGTCAAAACTTGATTTTGGGCTCATGTTATTAAATATACATAAATATGACAGCTCAAATATGACGTTGGGTCAATGTTGTACCGATGTCGGAATTGGCGACCATTTGCCGGCTTGTTTCACTGCTGCCAACTCTGACATCGGCAGGATATCGGATTGACGTCATAATTGAGATGTCATATTGAGGTCCAATTAATAACATTGGCCCGACATCAATATCACAACCATGTACCGACCTCTATTGCTACCAGATCCAACATCAGCACAATATCGGACTGACGTCATAGTAGAGATGTCATATTTATGTAGGAGTAATGACATCATCCCGACATCTATTTCACAACCATTTACCGACCTCTTTAATTGCTACCAGTTCCAACATCGGCGCGAAATTTGCCCGACGTCATTCATGAGATGTCATATTCATGTCGGACTATTGACATCGGCGCAACATCAACTTAATGACTATTAGCCGACTTGATTCATTGCTGCCCATTCTGACATCGGCAGGATTCCGGTTTGACGTCAACATTGAGATGTCCTATTCTTGTCTCATTACTAATATCGACCCGACATCAATTTTACAACCAATTACCGACCTCTTTACTTGCTACCAGTTCCAACATCGGCGCGATATTAGCCCGACGTCATTTATGAGATGTCATATTCATGTATATAGGACTATTGACATCGGCGCAACATCGATTTTATGACCATTTGCCGACTTGTTTCATAGCTGCCAGTTCTGACATCGGCAGGATATCGCTATGGCGTCATCATTGAGATGTCAGATTCATGTCTACTCTTTGACGTCGGCACAATATCAATTTAAAGACCATTTGCCGAGTTGTTTCATTGCTGCAAGTTCTTACGTCGGCGGGATATTGGCCTGTCATCATATTGTAGATATCATATCGATGTCCAATTAATAACATTGTCCCGACATTACTTTCACAACCATTTGGCGACCTCTTAAATTGATACCAGTTCCAACATCGGCGCGATATTAGGTCGACGTCATATTGGAGATGTTATATTCATGTCGGATTATTGACATCGGCTCAACCGACTTGATTCATTGCTGCCCATTCTGACATCGGCAGGATTTCGGTTTGACGTCAAAATTGAGATGTCCTATTCGTGTCTCATTAATAATGTCGACCCGACATCAATTTTACAACCAATTACCGACCTCTTTACTTGCTACCAGTTCCAACATCGGCGCGATATTAAATCGACGTCATATTGGAGATGTCATATTCATGTCGGATTATTGACATCGCCACAACATCAATTTAATGACCATTTGCCGAGTTTATACATTGCTGCAAGTTCTTACATCGGCCTGACATCATTTTTAAGAGGTCACATTGATGTCTAATTAATAACATCTGCCCGATATCAATTTTACAACCATTTACCGACCTCCTAAATTGCTATCAGTTCAAACATCGGCGCGATATTAGCTCGACGTCATATTGCACATGTCATATTCATGTCGGGATGTTGACATCGGCTGAACATCGATTTCATGACTATTTGCCGACTTGTGTAATTGAAGAGTTCGTTTCCAAAAAAGGTTAGGTCCACTTTTGTAAGTTTTGAGAAAAAGAGGGTTTTTTATTTCTCATAGTTAGCAATGTTGAGAGGATAAACAATTCTATTACAGGAAAGAGCTTTATAATAGGATTGTAAAATAACTCTTAATAATAATCCCAGCAGCTTCTGTTTGTTTTAATTGTTTTTTATTTATTCTTTATTTTTTTGGACCTAACCTTTTTTGGAAACAAACTGTGTTGGACCTAACCTCTTTTGAAAAAAAAAAAATTGTCTTTGTAAATTTTAACATCTTTCCAGTATGAATTTGAGTTTTCTGTTAGCTTTACTGGATAGAGCTGCTCAAAATCTATAGATTAGGCTAAAAAATGAATTTTGATGGAAAATGGACCTAACCTCTTTTGGAAACGAGCTCTCAAGAATGAAGAGTTCGTTTCCAAAAAAGGTTAGGTCCACTTTTGTACTGAGAAAAGGAGGGTTTTATATTTCTCATAGTTAGCAATGTTGAGAGGCTATACAATTCTTTTACATGAAAGAGCATCATAATAGGACTGTAAAATAACTCTTTAAAATAATCCCAGCACCTGTTTTTTTTTTTATTAATATGTTTTTTCTGTTTTTTTTTTGGACCTAACCTTTTTTTGGAAACAATCTGTGTTGGACCTAACCTCTTTTGAAAAAAAAATGAATTTTCTTTTTAAATAAAAAAAAAATTCCAGTATGAATTTCAGTTTTCTGTTAGCTTTACCGGATAGAGGTGCTCATAATCTATAAGTTAAGCTAAAAAAATGAATTTTGATGGAAAATCGACCTAACCTCTTTTGGAAACGAGCTCTTCAATTGCTGCCAATTCTGACATCGGCGCGATATCGGCTTGACGTCATATTTGTAATGTCCAATTGAAAACATCGGCTCGACATCAATTTCACATCCATTGACCGACTTCTTAATTTGCGATTTCTCCGACATCGGTATAACATTGATCTAATGTCATATTTGAGATATAATATTCCTGTTCGATTATTGACATCGGCCCGACATCAATTGTACAACCCTTTACCGACCTCTTGCACTGCTCGCAGTTTCGACATTGGCGCGATATTCGCGCGACGTGTTATTTGAAACGTCATTTTTATGTCAGCACAATGATATCGGCCCGACATTCAATTGCAACCATTTCGCGACAAATTCGCATTTCGCGACATCAGTTTGCCAACCGCGATATGCCGACATCCAGCCAACAACCTTCGACATCGGCACGACGTCAGGTGGCTAGCTGATGGGGAGGGGTTTATTTATCCTGGACTCCTTGTTAAATGTGTCAGAGGAAAACACGTAAGTGAAAAACTGTCAGAGAACAGATTGTAATGTCTGTTTGCAATATTAACATTAATAATTAACAGTTTGATATTTTCCACTGACATGTTTCCTCCTGGTGATGTCTTACTCATTTTCTTGATAACTTGATTGTGTAAATCATTCCAATAATAGTATAAAATTGCTACATTAAAGCCTCTCAAAAATACGAACTGTAATGCCAGCATGGACAGTCCAGGAATGTATATAAAGGACCAGTGATATATGAATAGTCGACCTGACGAAATCAAACTCTGAATCATTCGAACATGTTGAAATAAAATAGTATCATGTTTGACTACAAAAGTTTAATACTCAGTACAATAGCATCCATGACCGTGTAAACTTGCCCATGGGCAAGTTAACACGGTCTTCTACGCATTGCGCGGCAATCTATTTGGCATAGTATTGAGTCTCGCAATGACGTTAATGAATTATAGCTGTTTACTATTTGTTAATAACAGGTTTAAATTGGACTTCTTCATGTTCTTGGGGTTCACTGAGGACGTACAGTATCATTGTCGACGAAATATATCCTTGCACTAATGTTATGATTATGTCATTACATTATATAATTACATTTTCATCAATGATCTAGGTCTGCTCTGAGAGTTCGGTGTGTTGGAGGGAATGATCCTTTGGCTACAAGTGAAACACGTCAGAGGAAAACATATCGGTGGAAATGGTCAGAGGAAACAACATAATTTGTTTCTGATTTGGCTATCTTAACCTTTATAATTAACAATCTGACTATATATTTCTCCAAACATCATATTGTACTGTTTTCCTCTGTTTTCATACTCACTATCTTGATGTTTCTTTGTGTAAACATGTTTTGATCTGCATCTTGATCTGCATCATAATAATAGTAAAACATTTTCAAATTATCGCCTCCTAAAAAACGAACTACATCCCTGCATGGAAAGTTCAATGTTTTTGAGTTTGTTTTCTTTCTAAAGGACCGGTAATATGAACAGTCTACCTGTCGAAATTAAAACTCTGTGAGGCATTTGGAAATGAGATAAGAGGTTACTATTAATCCATGGTTGAGTAAGCACACATTAAAGAGAAAATTGTCCTATTTAAAAATTCGCAAAAATTAATATTATCATTGAGCATTGGAAAATTTCAAAATTTCAACCACATGTGCCATAAAAACCAAAATGGATGGAATATCAAACAGCTTTGTTTCGTAAACCATAATCAATACATCAAGTGGCATGTGCTGTTTCACAACAATGTACAGGCACGCACAATGTCTTGTGACTTTTGAATGAGGCCATTTTGTCTTTAAAGGACAATGAAACCCAAGCAAAATGTTGCTTTCATAGGCTTGAAGAGATTAGGAGGAATAATATCTGAAAGTTAGAGCAAAATCATGCAAGAAACAAGAAAACTATGGCGCTTTGAAGATGTCCATAGGCTATGGGGAACTCAAATTGGCAACGCACTCTGATGAGTGTGTGGACTACTCCCCATATGTTTTGTACAATAATGTTCCCATTTTTACAGTTTTCTTCATAGTCACACTTTTCCATTCCCTAACTCATGATATGTTATGAATAAAAGCATTCTACAAAATATATCAATGTAT
This sequence comes from Echinarachnius parma, assembly GCA_037951105.1. Classification (NCBI taxonomy): domain Eukaryota; kingdom Metazoa; phylum Echinodermata; class Echinoidea; order Clypeasteroida; family Echinarachniidae; genus Echinarachnius; species Echinarachnius parma. The sequence continues at coordinate 51,501 of JBAMJV010011487.1, read as the reverse complement.
ATGTTGAACTCAAACGAAGGGTAACAATTTTGAGAAAATTGAAACAAAATTTAAATTGTGTGTACAGAGTATATGGGGAGTAGTCCACAACGTTGCAAATTTGAGTCACTCGTAGAAAAAAATGGCTCTTTTCAAAGAGCCATAGTTTGCTTATTTCTTGACCGATTGTGCTCAAATTTTCAGGGACTATTCATCCTATTTAGTGTCGTATAGTGCATACAACAATTTGTCTGAATTTCAATGTCCTGTAATCTGTGCTCATTCTGTTCTAATTTTTACACAAAATGTACATACAAACTCTTAGAATATTGTTGTTAGACATGTTAGATGACATCTTGAAACACTCGGGTGTTTTGTTGTCGTTCCTAAGAACCAACTGAACCATCATCGTCATTGAAAAAAGTCGAACTATATGATGAGCTAGACAAGTCCAATAAGTCCGACTCGTTTCTCATGGATAGTGGAGCGTCGGGCAAGACATTATTTTCTTAAAGTAAACATTGTGTAATTTTGCCTGTACAGATTCGTGTAGGTCTTACAATTTATCTGTAGTTCAACGTTGTCAGGTGTTTCGTTATTGTTTCTAAGAACTATCATATCGAAAATAATATCGCTAGTGATATTCGTTTGTCTCGCAATGTATGTCAACAAAGGATCTAAAAGATCACGACGTTTCGTGCGCCGCTGTAACACTTCGTCAGGTGATATAATCTAATATATAAGCAATCGTGTTTTATACTCTACGGGCGGCTCACAACGCACTATCTCGCATGAGCGAGTACGTTCCCAATTGGTCAATAACGGGCAAGGCCTACTGGCCGACGCACACGGGTGCTCAACCAATCATCATCATTATTGACGAGAAAGACGAATTATATGATGAGCTATAGACAAGTACAAGAAGTCCTCATAGAGAGCAGAGCGTCGGGCAAGACACACATCTTCTGAAGTGTCAATGGTATTGTCAACGAGTAGTAATACTGCCTGTAGGGGTTTGTGTAGTTCAACATTGCTTTTGGCTCGTTCCTAAGAGCCATCATCATCATCATTGATGAAGAAAGACGAACTATACGATAAACTAGACATGTCCGTAAAGTCCGATTCGTTCCTCATGGATAGCGGAGCGTCGGGAAAGAAACATAATAACCTTTAAGTAACCATGGAGTAGTAGTTTTGCCTTTACAGATTCGCGTAGGCCTTGTAATTTAAACGTAGTTCAGTGAACATTGTCGGGTGTTTTGTTGTTGTTTCTAAGATCCATCATCGTCATTGATGAAGAAAGACGAGCTATAAGATGAGCTAGACATGTCCGTAAAGTCCGACTCGTTCCTCATGGATAGCGGAGCGTCGGGAAAGAAACATAATAACCTTTAAGTAACCATGGAGTAGTAGTTTTGCCTTTACAGATTCGCGTAGGCCTTGCAATTTAAACGTAGTTCAGTGAACATTGTCGGGTGTTCTGTTGTTGTTTCTAAGATCCATCATCGTCATTGATGAAGAAAGACGAACTGTACGACGAGCTAGACATGTCCGTAAAGTCCGACTCGTTCCTTATGGATAGCGGGGCGTCAGGAAACAGACAAAGGTTCTCATCCTCCCCGGTGAAGGTGCAATCCTGGTTGCCATCGCAACGGCCTCCTGGTGGGATGCACTCGGGCGAATACTGGCACGCCTCCTCCCCTGCCGTACAAACTGGGATAGGAGAACATGAAATAAAAAAGGAAATGGTTGTTAAATTTCAATTACATGATTCCATTATAAAGTAAAACTAACATTTGGGCTGGATTGTTTATATATTCTTTAATTAACCATTGTCCGCTGTTCGCACAGAATGAAACAAAATTATAAAAAAATTAAACAAAATCTTGTCAATGTATTTACTTACATTATCTTTCCGGAATTCCTTCCTCTTCATTAATGTTTGTAGTAGATAACAATATTCATGACATTCAAAGTTAAATATTATTTTCTCTCCATTGACGGCACAGCCAATGTCGCAAACACTACGATGACAACCTTTTAATTTTAAGTGAACTGAAAGGGAAAAACACCCAACAACCAAGCAAAAAGAAGATTCCGTTTTCATTTTTCATTGAGATGATGCATTGTACATAGTGAATGGATTTAAAATGTAATTTAACATAACGACGCGCTCCCTGCAACATGTTCAAAACAATTATGTCAATAACCTTGTGCTTGCACTGCTGTGACGTTGATCAATCCATCCACCACCGTCCCATCTACTTGGTACAGCACCACCCAGAGTTGCGGGCTGCGTGCGTAGAACGGGTTCGTACCTGCGGGCGTAGTCGCGTAGCCGTCCCGAAATGCCGCGATCGGCGCTCTCGTCACGTTATCGCCGAGTCCGAACTTCACGTAAGATCTTGGCGCCGCCGCGCCCAAATCGTCCTGCTGAATCGTCAGTGAGACTTCGACGAGCAGATCAGCCGCTTCGCCCGGGGAGCTTATCTGCCAGATAGCGTAGGCACCCGGTCCAAGGTAGTTTCCCTTTTGCAACGGCGCCAGCAGTGTGCCGGTACTTATATTCACCACAGCTGTGAAAAAAAGGATTGAAACAAAATGCAAATAAAATGTTGTCATCTTGTTTTCTTCGTGTTAATAAAGTGAACATGTGTTGAGTTTTTTTTATTTTGTATAATGTCTTATTCAGTACTGTAGAAATCTCAAGATACATTTAATACCCCTATTAACTTAATCTCCGATTCCTTCAACAAACCAATTATATAACAATATTTATCTGCCATGTCTGCTTCGCGTATTATCCAGCATCAAGTCCAGCAGTATCGAAATGTGATTGCTTGAAAGCTGCATTCTTTGAACAAAGTTGTAAAACTTTTGAATAGTCGCAGTCCATATATGTTGGGACCAGTCCTAGATGGCTTAGAAAGATCTAGGGCTTAGTAACTTTGTTGGCATGTTCAGAAAATGATGAACGGTTGATATAATTTGTAAGTTTGGAAAATTATTTTTAAAATACGGCCTAATAATAAGCAAAAATTCAATGTGATATTTCCTTACTAATTGTACTGATTTTGTACACAAATATGTGTCTGCTGTATCTAGACATTGGCAACGACGCGGCCAAGACATTCAACAACGCTGGCTTCCTCTTCTTGTCCATGCTATTCCTCATGTTCTCTGCTATGATGCCTACAGTACTATCTTGTAAGTATTGATTAATGTATTTATTAATTAATTTATTAATTAATTTATGCATGCATTTATCCATTGATTAAATGATTGATTGATTGATTGATTGTGTAACTTCACTGACTGACTGACTGACTGAATAAATAAATGAATGATTGATTGATTGATTGATTGATTGATTGGTTGATTGATTGATTGATTGATTGATTGAGTGGTTGATTGATTGATTGATTGATTGATTGATTGATTGATTGATTGATTGAGTCATTCATTTCCTACTGAATATCATGATTTGTTGACTGAATTTCTGAATTTCATGATTTTGTTGACTGAATTTCTGAATGATTGATGCATGTTTTATGACTGTTTTTTTCTTTCCGGTTAATCAATTGATTGACCGAATGGCTGATTAACTTTCCAACTGTACGTTTGTCTGACTGACTGACTGGATAACTCATTGATTGATTGATTGATTGATTGATTGATTGATTGATTGGTTTGGTTCATTCATTCATTAATTCATTCATTCATTCATTCATTCATTCATTCATTCATTCATTCATTCATTCATTCATTCATTCATTCATTCATTCATTCATTCATTCATTCATTCATTAATGCATGTATTCATTCATTCATTCATTCATTCATTCATGCATGCATTCATTCATTCCTTCATTCATTCATTAATTCATTCATTCATTCATTCATTCATTCATTCATTCATTCATTCATTCATTCATTCATTCATTCATTCATTCATTCGTTTATTCATTCATTCATTCATTCATTCATGGATTGATGGATGGATAAATGGTTGGTCGGTCGGTTAGTCAAATAACTTACTGACTTAGTGGTAAAGATATGATTAATTTGCCCCTTGATGGATTGATTTCTTTATCACATCCCTGTCATTTCTGTTTTGCAGTTCCACTTGAGATGAACGTGTTAATAAGAGAGCATCTGAACTACTGGTACAGCCTGAAGTCCTACTACTTTGCCAAAATGATGGCTGATCTACGATTCCAAGTAAGTACAACAAATTATTAACATTGTATCGACATCAACGTTCTTCCTAGATTCTGATTCCGAGGATCTATGTTTCTATAGGGAGATTCTGTCTGTTCATGGCTATAGTGATCATGATGTCCTGACAGTAGCGATCATGATGTCCTGAAAGTAGGGACAACTGTTGTTATATCACTTGAAATGTGTATTGATTTACAGCAATTGCAACATTAACACAAATCAATGTGGACATAATGTGCAGGAATGATTGCAGTGTGTATCCGTTGAAAGGGGTCACTAATAATCGTGTATTTAATGCGTTAATGATCCCCATGGGAATAGCACTATATGAATAACCGTTATTGTTCTTATTATCAATAAACAGTAATTACAATAATTTTCTGTACCAGATTCTGATGCCGGCGATATACTGTACTATAGTATACTGGATTACGGGCCAGCCCAATGAAGCGGGGAGATACTGCCTATTCATGGCGATGGCCATCATGACGTCTCTGGTTGCGCAGTCACTGGGCCTTCTTATAGGAGCAGGACTACCACTACAGATGAGAGAAAAATTATGTTATCCCGTGGCTTACAAGAAACTGGCCGGGCTATATACAAAGGCTATGAAATAAAACTTAACAATATATGTGCTTGGATATAGCAATCAATCCCTGCACTGATCAGTAATTCATGTTTTGGTGAAATGGATATTGTAAGTCCCCATAATGTATGTTAATTGCAACTTTACAATTGATTGTACATGTACATGTAAGTTGAATGGGTTTAATAGAAATGGTAAAATATATGTTTTTATTCCTGACCAAGACACATCTGGCTGCACAGTAGCCTATCCGATATGCATCGTGCTGTCTGGCAGGTTCTACAACCGGTACTGTATTAAACCGCGAAAGGCTGAGTTTGAGCGGGGCAGCGAGTTTACTAGTATTTAGCTCTCTCACAGCTAGCTAGCTCGCGATCGCATAGAGAATCTCCAAGCCATATAGAGCCTTGACTAAAGGCTAGCTGCACAGTCACTCGGACTCCTTGTAGGAGCAGGGTTCCCATTACAGATGTAAGAAACTGTCACATTAGAGTTGTCCTCTTATCGGCTATCGTTATCAATAGGTGGGGGTTAGCCCCAGTAGTATGCAAGCGCTGTAAATCGAGTGGACACTACGCCAAGGATTGCCCCAACCCAACCCCACCTACATCACCAGAAAGAAGAGGCAGACAACAAAGCCCCTCCCACATCGCAGGCAATCAGGAAAGACAACACAGCCACACCCACACCACAGTCACACCAACCTCATCACCACATAGAGGCAGAAGCGAACAACGCCAAACCGACACCCACAACATAATCGCCTCAGCCACATCAACCGACAGAGGCGAACATCAACAACACAGCCGTAACCGCAACGCAGCAACATCATACTCGCTTTCAACACCAGACAGAAACAGAGCCAGAAGCAGAAGCAGACAAAACAGCCCCACCCCGACCACAAACCCGCACACATCGCGATCACCTGAACGAGACACATCAAAGGAAAGAGATGCACAACCCACCCCGCCCCTTCGCACATCGCCTGATAGGAAAGACGGGAAAGCCAACCAAGAAAAAATCACAAAATTCTTATCGCAAATACGGAATAACAACCGCGATCGCGATCAATCAGCTGATCAATCAGCTGGTTTGCAGTCTGATCGAGGAGACACGGTCACGCTGACCGATCGCGATGTAAACAAAACACCAGACCGCGAAACCCAGACGCACAATAGCTGTGAAGATTCACCGAACGAGAGCGGGTCAAACAATGAAGACTCACAAAGCGACTACTCTGAGATTTCAGCAGAATCGCCAGAGTTACGCAATAGACAAAAGGCAGAAGCAGCCAAACGCAAACTGAAGCCAAAAAGCAAACGTGGAAAGAAGAAGTAAATATGAAAAGCATAACACTTCTGTAAATACTGTATATATGTAAATAATGACAATTTCAGAACAACATTTTAATTTGATCAGTTTAAACGTCCGTGGACTTCGTAGCAAAGAGAAGCGAGACGAAATACTCCTTTGGTGTAAACACCAAAAATCAGATATTATTTTATTACAAGAAACGTACTGGACGGACGACATTTTAAAAATAATTAGAAATGAATGGAAAGGACAATGTTTTTTTGGTAATGGAACTAACCACTCCAGAGGCGTGGCAATTTTAATATCTAGTACTTTTCCTTTACAAATAACATCTGAAAGTGTTTTGCTTAATCCAGATGGAAGAGCAATTATGATGAATGTTATAGGGAATAATTGTAAATTATGTATTGTTAATATTTATGCACCAACAGAGAAAAAATTTAGAGAACAGTTTTTTAAAAAAATTGCTTGTTGGATTCAAAAAAATAGAAAGCAACACCACGAATTGGTAATAGGTGGAGATTATAATTCAATACTTTGTACTCATAATGATGTAAAAGAGAACAAAAATAATTATTATAAGACCCCTATAAATTTAAAATGTTTGATTAAAAAATTTGATTTATGTGATATATGGAGAAAAAGAAACCCACTAAAAAAACAGTTTACGTGGAGAAATTTATTTTTGAATGTTGCATCACGCCTTGATTATTGGTTAATAAGTAATAACTTAAATTCTAAGGTAGTAGCAACAGATATTCGTCCAGCAATACGATGCGACCATAATGCTATTTTTATAAAATTAATGTTAGGGAAAAAACAGCAAGGTCCCGGATATTGGAAATTAAATAATAATGTTCTTAAGGATGATGATTATAAAGAGCAAATAAGAAACATTGTTGATAATATTAAAAAAAAGAATGTTAGTTTTTCTGAAAGATGGGAACTTATAAAAATAAGATCCCGCGAATTTACACAAAGATTTTGTGCTAAAAAAAAAAAAAATGCTGATGTGTTAAGGAAAAAATTAGAACAAAAAATTAAAATACTTCAAAATATAGTAGACGTTGAAGATAGAATAGATGAAGACACTAAAGATGAATATATTCGAACGAAAAATAAATTGGAAGAAATGTATGTAAAAGATAGTAAAGGAGCATCAATTAGAGCACGAGTTAAGTGGATTGAAGAAGGTGAAAGAAACACTAAATATTTTATGGGTTTAGAAAAGAAAAATGGTGAGAAAAAGAATATTGTAAGGTTGAGAAAAGATAGAAAGTTTATTGAAAAACAAGATGAGATACAGAATGAGGTAGTGTCATTCTATGAAAGTTTGTACGCTAGTAAAAAAATAGAATTAACTGAGATTAATAAATATTTTGAACAATGTAGAGTTAATAAATTATCCGAAATAGATAAGAACAATTGTGAAGGTTTAATAACAATAGAAGAATGTCGTAAAGTAATATTTCAGATGAAAAAGAATAAGGCTCCAGGTGGAGATGGTTTAACAATAGAATTTTATCAAGTATTTTGGAACGATATTGAGTATATTTTTGTTAATGCACTGAATGAAAATTTTGATAAAAGTATGATGTCAGATACGCAAAAGTACGGAATTATTACATTGATTTATAAAAAAGGAGAAATAGAAAATTTGAATAATTGGAGACCGATAACATTGTTGAATTATGATTATAAGATAATGGCTGCTGTTATGGCGAGCAGACTGCAAAAAGTTATACCAAGTATTATACATGAGAATCAGGTTGGTTATATAAAAAATAGATTAAGTGGTTTTAATGTAAGACTAACACAAGATGTGTTTGAATTTGTGTATGAAAATGGGTTTGAAGGTGCATTTATGATGGTGGATTTTAAAAAAGCCTTCGATACTATTGAATTTCAGTTTATAGAAGAATGTTTGAGACATTTTAACTTAGGAGTAGATTTTTGTAATTGGGTAAAATTGATGTATAATGATGTAAAAAGTTCAGTATTGGTTAACGGGTGGAAAACTAGAAGTTTTCAGATAGGTAGAGGAATAAGACAAGGCTGTCCTCTATCTGCAATGTTGTTTATATTGGCCGTAGAAATAATGGCAGAAAAGATTAGACAGAATGAACAAATTAAAGGTATTTTGTATGGTGATAAAAAAATAGAATTAAAAGTGCTGCAATATGCAGACGATACATCGTTATTTTTTCGGGAAAAATCATCTTTAAGATATATTATAAAAGAACTAGAATCATTTGGAAAGGCAGCCGGTCCCCTTATTAATAAAGATAAAACAATATTGAAATGGTTAGGCCCAATACAACAAAGATGGGATTTTCATGAATATGGACTACAATGGACTGAAGGTAGCGTAAAATATTTAGGAGTCCATATAAGTACTGATTTGGAACTGGTGGTAAAAAAGAATTGGGAAACAAAATTACAAAAGATTCAAAGAATTGTAGATAATTGGAAAAAAAGAAACCTTACACTTTTTGGTAGAGTACTTATTGTAAAAACATTGCTCATTAGTCAAGTTGTTCATTTGATAATGTATTGTTCGGTACCACAACATGTAAGAAAACGATTAGAACAAATTTTGTATAATTTTGTTTGGAATTCAAAAATAGACAAAGTTAAAAGAGAAACAATTATTAAAGACTATCATGAAGGTGGTATTAAGATGATCGATATTGAAAAGTTGATTATAAGTTTCAGATTAAAATGGCTTGGTAAAATATTAGATGGTTCAGATGGCTTTTGGAAAGAGATGTCAAATTATTATTTTCAATCTTTAGGTGGGCTAAAGTTAATTATGAATTGTTCTATTGATGTATTCATGGTAGACACATACTTTGTTAACAAATTGCCACCGTTTTATTTAGAAATACTGAAATCATGGGTCATTATGAATACACAAAATGAAAATAATAGTGTTGATTTAGATAAACAGATTATGTGGTATAATAAATATGTAGTATTTGAAAAGAAACCTTTCTTTTTTAAGAACTGGTACTCAAGTGGAATAAGCTATTTGAAAAATGTTTGTTTTGATAATAGATTTATTACAACATCAACATTAATAGAAAATGTTCGTAATAAGAAATCAAAAGTAATTGTAATGTTTGAATATTTTAAATTACAAAAAGCGATACCCAAAGTATGGATGAGTAATGTGAAAGAACCAATATGTTTAGAAATACCAACAGTTTTGATTGGAGGAAAAGAAAGACTTATTCAAAAAGTACCAAGTAAATTATTTTATATTTTTCTTTCGAAAAATGGAAACACAATTGAAGGCCCATCATATTGGGTAAAGAAATTAGATTGTTATGTTGATTGGAAATATGTTTATAAAAGAAATGTTGTGTGCATTAAGGAGAACAAATTAAGACAATTTAACTTTAAAGTAATTTATAATTTGATCGCAGTAAAAAGAAAATTATTTTTGTGGAAACTTAGCGATAGTGATACATGTGAAACTTGCCATTGTCGAGAAGATTTATGTCATGCTCTATTGGAATGTAAAATGAATGAAATATTTTTTAGAAACTTTACGCAAATGGTAAAATATGTTTATAATGTAAATGTAGAAATGAATGTATTCACATTACTGAAAATAAATGTAGAAGACAAAATCAATGATATTTTAACTATAGCTTTTTGGAGCATATATAAAATGATAGTTATCAGAAATCAATCAGGAAAAGATGAAAGAAGCACAAAACTATGGTTTACATTCTTAAATGAAGTTCACGCTCGCATACAAATAAATGATTACTTGCATAAAGAAAACAAAAAAAAAATGTATTATTTACCATTTATGATAAAAACATATTTGTAATGTCTAAATTGATGTAAAAGAGAAAATTATTGAAACATGATTTGTTAAACTGTATGGAACTTGAAGTGAAATCAATAAATGCCTGGAAAGGTGAAAGAAAAAAAAAAAAAAAATCAATAGGTGGGGGTATTCATGGGCCCCGTCAGTAGCGTTTCGATTCTACTTTTCTCAGACTTTTTCGTCACGCTAGACAACATTCCCGAATTTGAAATTCAGGAATGTTTTATTATTTTTATTTATTGCAAACTTCTCAGAAACTTGTTAAATTAACAACCGTAAAATTGTTTCCTTTTTTGAAGCAAGTGTAATACAATTTTAAAAATGCTTTCCACACATTATTTGTATTATGTTTATGTTTTAATTTTGGAACAGTAATAATATGTATAATGTGTATACATACATGTAAATTCCATCTCTTATATTTTCCCACTTACAAACTTCTTATCACCTCTTAAAATGTTCCTCAAAAGTAAAATATATTTACATGTCATTTTGCAAAAAGAATACACACCATGCTCTTTAATTCACAAGTATGTATGTCTATGTGTTTGCTTTGTTCATAACAAATGTATTTATATTTCATGTTTATATTTTGGAACTGTAATATATGTGTAATGTATTATAAAGTCCATGGTTTCATTGACCCGAATTCTCACCAATGGCACAGCTTAACCCTATATAGCCCGGGCTATTTTGAAAATGCATAGCCCGGGGGGGGGGGCTAATTTGGCCCCCCCCCCCCTAAGATCTCGGCCGCGAAGCGGCCGTTCACCGTGAAAATTTGCATGCATGTCTAGTGAAGTGTATAGAATATTACGGTAATTTTAATTTTTTGAAAAATGCATTAATTTGCATAATTATGGTAATTTATGCAAATAAGGTCATGAAATTCATATTTTTACCCATAAATCATATATTCTTCATAATTAAACATTGGTTTTGACTACATATATTATTTAGACCATTTGGAATAATAATGCAACAAAAAAAATTGGAAAAGCCATGTTCTTCCTTATGTTTTTTATTGTTTTTATAATTTCTTATGTATTTCTTTGTTTTTTTAGCTTATGTATTTTATTGTTTTTGTTGTTTATTTTATTTCTGACAATAAATCAACTACTTTGAGCCCCAAAACAAACACCTCAAATGTAAACAAGACCAAATAACCAATGGTATATCTCTTTTTATGAAAACTGATATTTCCATATGTTTTGTACACAAATCACGGAATTTAGCGATTTTCGGGCTGACATGCATAGACAAAAGGTCATGTGACTTCGTAACGGTAGGTCCGATTTTCGAAAATTTTATTTCAAAAGATGCGCAAGACCCAAAAGAAAAAAGTCATGAAATTTCAGCGCAAGATGTTTTCGCGTTAAAAAATTATCGCGAAAAATGTCGAGGGGGGGGGGGCATTTTAGCCCCCCCCCCCCCCCCCCCCGGGCTATATAGGGTTAAGTCCGGGCTAGAAAGGCAGACATTTTCAGCAACAGTTTAATTTGTTCCACACCTATGTAATTTCACTAGCCCATTGATAATTGTCATATGCCATCGGAGATATTCTGATTGTTTCTTGTCATTATCCAATCAATCTCTCTAGTTCTGCTTTATAGGTATTAAAGGGGTAGTTCAGTTTTGGTATAGAGGGCGCTGCACAAAATCATTGTTTGTGAGATAATGAAAAACTGGTTGAGAAACGGCTGAAATATCTATAAATATATCCGATCGGAATAAATCTGGGCCCCAGATTTATTCGATGATTTTTTTTTTTTTATTTAAAAACTGCTTACCGGTACACTTAGGCCTATTCACAAATTTTCAAAAGAAGTTTCTAAATAGTTGTTGATGATCTCTCTATTTAATCATTATTTAAAAAAAACGTCGCATGCATAATTTTGTATGAAAAATGGTTGAAACCAATGCTTTTTTTTAGAGAGCGCCCTCTTGTGTTTTAATGGCCCTTTTTGAATGATAACAGGCTTTTTACTTCGTCGTTTGTAATTTTCTATACCTTTTGAGCATGGTGAAGTTATGACTATCAGTTTGTAATGTCATTGTGCAGGTTTTGGTTACTAAAGCTTAGCCTTACCAAAGGCTACCTTGATATTCCAGTCATATTAAAACCGGTCACCAGTAATATATCCTGGATGATCCAGGATGCAATATAACTGGTGACCAGTTATACATACGACAGGGGGTGTTTCACAAAGATCCTAAGTTGATCTTAGCACTAAGATGGTCTTAAATATTATGGAAAGCCATTAGTGTCTTGAAACATTTTTAAAAAAGTTATGTTGAAATGCAACAAATGTTGATTCATATCATATATATTTTCTAATTATCAAAGAGATTTCATGAATCTTATGTGAAGATATAATCTTTGATAATTAGACAAAATATATGATTTGAATCAACATTTTATGCATTTCAACATAACTTTAACAAAACTGTTTCAAGACACTAATGGCTGTCCATAATATTTACGACCATCTTAGTGCTAAGATCAACTTAGGATCTATGTGAAACACCCCCAGATCCTATGTCTGGATGCCTTTGCAGAGGGATTTGCATTGATGAAGGAGACAAAGGGCTTGTCATATTTCACAGGTGTGAACACTTATTCATGACCCGAAGTTTTGTAAGACCGCAAAGCTAATGGCCCGGTCAGATATCAACGGATATCGGAAACGTATGCCCAACGAATAGACAATTTGCGAAATTAAATTATCCGGTGATGAAAGTCGTCTCCATTGCTTCATGTACAAAACATAGAACAACGTACAGCACCGGACATCGACAAGGAACGGACAAGAAACGTATAGAACGGATGGAAAATTTAGCTCTCCGTTTGACATCTGTTTGCGCAATCCGTTGATATGTGACCGGGCTATAAAGAGTAAAAGTTTCAGACATGCTTGCCTGAACAAGTCATGCACCATTTGCTCATGGTTCCCAATGAAAATAAGTTGGAAAATGGTGGTATGATATGGTTTCTTTCTAGCTTGCGAGCATTGATGCCGTCTCTGTGTTTCAAACACATGACTATAATTTGCTGTTTATTCTTATATAGAGTGAATAAAAAAGGCACACCCTCCTTTTAGCTTCGTATTTTGAAAACAACTCATTTTATCAACATATCCCAGTAATTTCTGTCTATTTAGCCAGGATTAAAGTTGTGTCACTGATGGAATTTAGTATTTCCCACTTGTCCATCAACTCTTAGAATTTACCCTCAACAGTAACAATGCAATTTTGTTTTCAACACCTAGCTTGCCATACATATTGCAGCTCCGTATAAACACTTTATGTTATGTAATAATAGTGCACATGATTAGTATTTGTTAAGTTTGATATTATATTGAGATGAATGTGCACTTTGTAGAAAAGTTATAGAGTGAACATTGTTTTGTTGAAAGTTTAACATTTTATCACCATAGTATATTAATAAGTGCAGGACACTTATTGTTGTGCATGTATATTCATATACAATTGTGTAATATGTTTTAACGTGTGTTAATATTTGCTATGAACTTGCACATTTTATTTTGATTTGTGCATATAGCTTTCCTTAGGGATTTTGCTCAGCAGCTCTTTTCGCAACTGATATTTATTTTTAAAATGTGTTTTTATTCGAATTAGTATCTGTTACCCGTTGCTATGAACGTTGCCATTGCTATTTTGATATGTGCATTGATAAGTTATATATTGATTTGGCACCAAAGCTATTGGACACAATGCGTTTTTTAATGGATTGTATGTTTAGTTTTGCAAGCAAAGTGTTTACTTGTGTATTTTGTATTTGTGTTTACATATCAGTTCAATAGTCATGTACTTATAAGAACGCTTGCAGAAAAATTAATATGTAATGCTCTTTTCTATATGAGAATGAGCGGGACATTTAGAAAATGTAATTTTTGAAATCATGATGTTGAGTCTCAATATTGGAATCAGATTTACTGTTTGTGATTGTGTAACTTTGCAAATATCTGTTTTGTTTTTATCAAATTTGAACTAATTTTCTTTTTATCAAATCTAATATATTGCATTGTTTTTAGCAAATTGCAATGTTTTCATTTGTGTATGGTTCTGTTTTCAGCTAACAATTTGTACATGACATATGGGAAATGTGATTTCAAAAGACTTGCCAGTATTTTGTTCTTTTAAATCTGATAAATTAAGCTTAGTCAGTACTTTGCTGTGTCAGAGACCAAATGTTGTAATGATATTAGGTTTGTTTGCTTTTATAGCGCCTAATATGATACAATAAATAAATGCAGACCAGTAATTAATGAATTAATTATATTTCATGCCCTGCCCTTCCAAATATTCCAACAAATCTCCCTTTTTTTCCATTTTAGCCATCTCAAATTTCCTGAAACATTTTCTTTAAAACAGCAATATTCTGAACACTGAAAAGAGCAAACAAACTTTTCGATGGAGTTGGTGAAAAGTTGTACAAATTTATGACATCAACTTTTTGAACTTTGAACATGAAAGGTTGGGAAGTCGTGAATTGAATATGTTAGTTATTGCAATATAGATAATGCATTCCTTTTGTAATTAAACAAAAAATCGAAGTTTAGTTTGTATAATATATTTCATTCTTGAATGTTATAGATCAACATTACAAAGTACTGCTATAGCAGCTATTGGTAAATGTTTCAAACACTTATTTTTATCTAAAAGCAATCACATATTTTATTCTAGTTTGTCATGCAATGACTTACGCAAAAAAGGAATATATAAATATTTAAATGATATGATATAATTCTATCCACGATAGTTAGTGACTGCATACAAATATGAATACGAATGAAAACACATTTTATCCTATTGAAACCATCACATTGTCTCAATAAAGTAAAATACATATTATTATTTGATATATCGCTTATCAATATTGGTAAACAAGCTAATATTCACATTTTCGCATTCTTAATGAGTCTTTATATTTTAATGTAGTTATAAATACTATTTACATCCTATAAGGCATAACATGGTGGATAAGAATTGTTGAGTAAGTAAAGAGTCATGCCATAAACTTGACTGTGCACCGTCTGAAATGAGTCACTCTATATCTATAATTGTATTTTAGCACGTTATGCGATTTTTATGAGTTTTGACATGCCTTATTGTCGTATATTGATTGTTTACTACAAAAGTAAACACCCATCACATGCAATATAATACATGTATACATGTATTTAAGGCCTATATACTATGTACAGTGGAACCGTGATATAATCAAAACTTTCTGATATAATAAAAACCCTCAAGTTAATTTTAGTTGTACAAGCTGATTATATTCTTTTGTTTTTTACCCTGATATAACAATGTAATTGCCATGGTCCAAGCTTCTCATTATAACGAGGTTCCACTGTATATTGTAGTTTGCGTCATCAGCTTATTCACATTAAATGAATTCATTGTTATTATCACAATTTGTGCTCGCATATTGCCAATGTATAGTCTTTGTAGTCCACATAATTAGGAACACTTTTTTTGAATTTCAGCCACAGTGTGTGATCTAGTAATCTATTTATGAAGATTCAGATTGTAATTTTATATTTAGACATTTATATGATAATATTATAGATATGTATCCTTGATCAAAGCAATTAGTTCATAGTATATTGTGATCACATAGTGATAATTATAGAATGATATAATAGTAAAGTACATTCCGTAGTAATCAAAAGAGGCCAACATCTTTACTTTCACTAAGCGAGCGACTAAATTAATCGCAAATGTGATTTTTCCAGTATATAAGATAATCATTTTTTTAAAGTCTGTGGTGATATATATTCTAACCAAGAGAGGGTATTATTGTGATAACGCTGAATTTAAATAAACAAGATGGCAATTAACGCTGAACATATTTGCAATTATTTAGCTGATAATGTGTTGTAAATAATATGGCCACATCCGGATTTCAAAATGTATTTGATTTCTTATAAATGATCAGTGGAAAGCTGTGAACTTTTACTGTTATTTTTAGCTATGTGGGTTTCTATTTATCACATAAAAGTATGCATGTGGTCAATCTTTCAATCAATTTAGTTCACTTGCAATGAGTTGAGTGAATAAAATTGTGTGCATTTCTGTTTTTTAATAAGAGAACATATTCCGTTTGATGGATATTCAAGTTAAACTATTCCATTTTATTGAAATATTATGATATACATATTTTAAAGCATGAACAAGTGCTAAAGAATTAATCAGTAGTCTGTGTAATAATATAACATTTCCCCAAATGTTTGCGAATGAGATTATTTATATTGAAATTAAATGTATTGTGTTGACTCGATGCATTTATGGAGATATATATGATTGATTCGAAAATGTTAATTGCTATCAAATCTAACTCGTGAACTTGTATTATTATGAAGAGAAGGTCTGTATGCAAAAACAGTTTGTTTTTTTAGTTAATTTTAGAGCAAGAAATATGATGAAAATATCCTATATTATGTCCATTTTTGTATCCTTATTTCCTACAGTTGTGCAAATTGTAGGCTTTATTTAATATTGCTATTCAAATCCAACGTGTTGCATTCGCAATGGTAACCTGCATTATATTTTTAGAAGTGTATTTGTATTTTATGAAAAAAAAAGTGTTTGTAAGCAAATGAAAGTTTATTTTCTGTCCGTTTTGATCATTGTGTGCTCCGTTTTTTCGGTAAATTTTCAAAACGTGTATTATGACTTTGCGATGCAGACCGCACTGTATAGAACAATAAATTGGTACAAAAATGTCTTTGTAATAATTCAACACAAATTATATATGTGTCATTTGGATTTCTTCTGATTATTGTTTTCGGTGATGTATATACATATAGTATGGTAGGATTGATTGGTGCCCGCCAATTATTGGTGGGCACATCGTATATTTTTCTTTATTTTTCACACATTTTCTTGTATGTTTTTAATGTTTGTTGTCGTGTGTAGTGTTGTATATATACGTTTATTGTGATTGATATCAGTGCTTTTTGTGTTTGTAATAATTGTATGCATTGCATATAAAGAGATAATCTTGCATAGAGACTTACAAAGAAAGACGCATGTAGGTTCGATGAGAGGTTCCCTTTACACCAGAAAATTATTTTATTACCGACTTAAACACCAAAGAAAAACATCACTACAAGAAAATGTCTGATTTATATATGCCACTACACTACAATTATGAACATTGGGCCGAATGCATAGAACGGAGCAATTGCTTGTAATAGCCTTTGCTTGGATCGGTACGCATCAAAACAAGCAATTGAACAACAACATTGCAACAAGCAGAAGCGATTGCATACCAAACATGCAATTGCTAAAAACCTTATACATTTATTTACATTAGAATATTTTACTTGTTGGATAAGCTATTGCCAGCGTGTTTTTGTTTTCAAGCTCCTCCAGACCAGCTTGAGCTTTTGCTTACTTATGATATTTGCGTTTCAGCATCATATTCATGCTAATTAAATAAGTCTTCATCCCATTTCAAGATGATGAAGAGCCTTTTCTTATTTAGAGGGCATCTTGCGATTTCCTGTTTGATTTTCCAGCTCTCATTTAAGACACTTATCTTCATATCATTATAGTCAATATCATTTTGTCATGATACTATTCGTCAATCTTTTCTGGCAAGGTTTTATTTACCTTGGTTTGAGGCAGCTGATACTTTTGAATAAGTACCGGAAATTCCTTGATGATCTTGATCACTAAATGAATACACTGCGTTACGAAATTAAGCATTATGACACAGTCATATCTACCCGTAAAGCCTTCACGTAAGAGCCACGTATTGGCCTTTTTGTGTGGAATACAATGAAACGGGCTATTCGATGACAATTTCGTGGCTATCCACTGCGAAACGCGACATAAAACAAAACAAAACGAAAACCGTACTGCCATCTGTGTAATATAGTCACCTATTACCACGGCTTAGCCACGGGATTGCCACCGAATATCCTGTTTCATTGCATTTCAATTAAGTTTATCATGTTTATTCGGATACATAACATCACCATACATAGACTATTATTTTTACAAGTCATGGCTTTCACGGGGTATTCCCAGAACACTTTTATAGTTCATACACAAACCCATACCCAGGGAGCAAACACCCACCCCCCTTTTTAGGATATCAAACATGGAATATTATAAAAGGTTGTGCACCAGAAATGTCTTCTAGGACCTTCTAGGATCACAAACTATAGGTGGGCAACCTCGCGATCTAGCTACTGGAAGTCCACAAAACGCTTACAAACGATTTAACTCATAATGTACGTTAAATAAGTCACGTGTTATACAAAGGACTTGAAATTGAACGTTCAGTTATATACAAAAACGCATTGAAATGTTCAAGATATTTAAAACGTTACACAATTTGCCTTTGAAGTTCTTCAAATGGCATTCAATGTTATTTTTGAAAGTTGTTAAAATTATGTAAACGAGAAAAAACAAATAATAAAACAATAAAACACATAACAAATTAAAAACAATTAAAAACATAAGAATATGACTTCTTAATATTGTTGGTATCTGATTTTACTAAATGTAAAACATGTTGATAATGAAATGTACATAATGTAGAATAGGGAAAATAGATATAGATTATAGACTAACAAATATATAATAGCCCTTAATATAGAATATAATACAATATAAACAATTGAATAAAGTGATTTTCTTACTACATGTAATAACAATTTAATTATATATCTGACAAAAGTCCACTTATACTTTTTTTCTGTGTGTTATGTATTTTGCCAATATTACCACTGAACTAATACAGAAGTCAGCAATGAGTGTAAATATGTTGAAGGTGTGTATAGGGAAAGATAAGGGGGAAATAAATGAAGCGGCAAAGGCAGTAGCGCTTACCTCAACTCTCAGTCGAATTATTCTTAATTTGTTAAGTAGGAAGATTCGTTTCATTCATGTACACGATAATACAATCAAACAAAGTAATGGGCATGGAAATAATGAATCATGATAAAAATTGATAATCCTACCAAATAAAAATAAAGTGACCTACTCTACATCTTTAAACAATGTTACAATCAATTTGTGTTAATGTGTAGGCCATTTTCTGTGCCATCGTACCCTTTTATGTGATACTGGTACATAATTGTTTCAACAAGTCCACACAAATTTGAGTTGTATTTGACTCATATAAATGTTCATTGGACTAGAAATCTAGAAGTTCACAAATGTCTATCACTGAATGAGCACTTAACATTAAGAACAACATACGTATACCGTTTGAATCCGTGACATCGCATACTTGTCATGACCTAACCTCATATTGAGAAGCATGTTCTTTATTGGGATAAGATCTTCAAGAGGGATCACTATTAAACAGCTTGTATATGGCAGCTTTTCAAAGATTTGAATCCTCGAACTGGTCAGGTTGATGGTTTAAACAGCTATGGTTATATCATGTGACTGCACATGTCTCCAGGACTCATTAACCATTAAATTGTTCACTCAAACATGGTTTTCACCGAGGAAGCTCCTGTGTTAGCTGTTAACTGGACAACATACCATGGGCGTAGATACTTTTTTTTTTTTTAGACCTGAAAATAGTTCAAAGGGCCTGAAATAGATTATACAGATTGTTCTTGTAATAAATAGCTATGATTGGAAAATAACATAATATATTTCATATTCGTGGACTTGGTGTGAAAGGTTGGAAGGGCACATGCCTCCCAAACATGAGGTCCCGAGTTCGGCACCAGAGAGTGCCCGGAAGGATGGAACGTGATTCCTTAGCACTGTATTCACATACAAGGTGTCAGGCTGAAAGACTCCCATGTGAGTGGAAATGTGCACTCTGTGTGCTGTATTTCTTTGTTACAAATTATTTAGTTTTGTATTATTTTATCATTTGTTTTACCAGTGTATCGTTTTTTCATCAAATTAAATGCAATCTAACATGTATAAGGTTTTACAGATAAATATTTGTGTCAATCTATCTGCACCATTTCCACGAATTTTTGTAAAAAGCGTATGTGAAATTTCATATTCTATGTCTGACATGTGACATATACAGACACGTAACTTAGAACCATTGAGGTAAAAAGGCAAAATTCAGTATCAAAAGATGCACAACTACGTATCTGTGAAAGACATATCCGAAGCAATGTGATGATAGCAGCATGCGTTTGGGTGTAATCGAGAAAATACCAGAGTAGGACATTCATGAACCCTAAGGATTTAAGGCTCTTTTAACGTACAGTATAGGGGTAAAATCCGTAATATGTGGTATGTGTCCTTCCAGTAGCTAGTTCGCGAGGTTGTTTACCTAGGTTGTGCTTCTACAAGGTACTAGAATACAATTTGGGGCCCAAACCTTTTATAACATTCCATGTCTGTAAAACCCCCTTTGCCCCCTGGGTAACACGCACAAAAAAAAAACATGCTGGTAAATCCTATAAACAAAAAAGAATTTCAAACGTGATAATTATGATATAAAGAATAGGTCTTTTCATAATAGTTACTTATCAAAAATAATCTTAATTTTCATTTCGAATTCCAATTCACTCCGCACATTGTATAGAACGCTCAAAATATAGATACCATGCATATATAACATGTGTCATATATTATTCGTAAAGAAAAGCACAAAATATTGTACCATCGGTTTGATACACGTGCATATTTGTACAATAAACTCTATTTACATTTAGTATTATTATGCATATTCAAATTGTATACTGGTAAATACGATCAAAAGTGGTAAATAATGGTGACTTAGTGGAACTCGGACTAGTGTGTGTCTACTTTCCAAAGAACTTTCTTATAATCTTTACATCTGTCAGTTTTGCAAGATAGGCATGCATACAAATAAACTGTTCAATCATAACAAGTTCAACATTTTCCAGAAATATTTCACAAAAATAGTAAAAGCATTATTGATTCATCTACCAACCGATCTTAAAAACAAATTTACGAATTATCCAAAAAAGGTTTAATCATTTGGCAATTATTTCAAATAACGTATACATTATTTGATCCGATGACATAACGGACTAAACCATTACCCGGCAGTCGCAGCATGATTTTACTACTAAGTTGCATAAATCCGCGGTGCCGCTACCTTGTCCAGTTCATCGAGACGTATTTGCTTGTTAGATACTTAGACATCCGTGACGTCACCCCAATCGGAAAAATAAGTGCCAACATGCCCCTAACATATACAGTACGTTTGCAAACACATTAACTTGTCAAAGTTCAAAACATAAACATCGAACAAAAAATTGGGTTCCTAAAATTGTCATTATTGTTTTCTTAGTAATACAATGAAAGCGCTTGGTATAAATATAATTTATCTAACTGTAATACGGACTTCCCATTTCTTCCTTATCTAAGGTACATTGTAATTTGTTGATATTCGTTTTATACATCCTCAGTACATTTTCTTCCTTATTATGATTGTTATGTACTGTACTAGTGAATTGAATAAGTACTTTATAAATCAAATTCATTTTGTGGGTAACATTTCAACTAAATTTGTATGTTGTTTTTTGTCACAAAGACACAATGAAAGTAAATAACTCACTTTGCATTGTTCTTCTAATTAGATATATTGTACATTAAGAGCAAAATTACACTGATACACCTTTATTCTGCAATGATTGTGTTGGTCCATAATCAGATTTGTAAAAAAAAATGTTCAACAACGATGAATGCATGATACCTTCAATGAACTGGAAGTTGATTTCAAACACATTTTAAAATGAAATAGCATTGCTCAAACATAACATACGACAAAGTGTTCTAACACATTTTATAATGAATATGACTTCATTACAACTTAGATGTACAGACTGTCCCAGATAAAACGAAACCGGGTTTCATGGCAGAAATTTTCTGTCATAATGAATAATTTCTTTGATGATATAGATATGTCTGAACAGCTCTGTGTCTCTTCTTTCATTTGATGTACAACTTATGGCACATAATTCAAGCATGACTGAATAAGAACAATGGAAAGTGGTGTTACCAATATTCCATTTGCAAGCATACATTTTAAGTTTGAGTGAGTTTTAAGGGTTGTAAACATACTTATTTTTAAAAAGGACAAACACCACATAAAAGTTCATATTTTTATCTTTTACATGACACATCATGCTAAAAAATAAAGGATTTATGCCAGAGAACGAGTACAATGAAAACATGCCTGATATCTGCCCCAATGAGTGAAAGTTGAGTAAGAAGTCGCTCAGCTTTCCAAGTCTTACAGTAGCAGCTGACAATGGACGTTGATGCATGAGTGAATTTACACAAACATGGGGATCAGGAATAACATTGGAAACAGGCTAGATCAGGAAAGTTACTCATTTGGGCTGGAATCAGGCATGTTTTCATTGTACCCGTTCTCTGGCATAAATCATTTATTTTGTTATCATGAGGTGTCATATAAAGGATAAAATTATGAAGTTTTATGCGGTGTTTGTCCTTTTTCAAAATAAGTACGTTTACTACCCTTAAAACTCACCCCAAAACCTCACCCAAACTTGCAATTTCTGCGCCGTGCAAATGGAATTTTGGTAACACATGCACTTTCCATCGTTCTAATTCAGTCATGCGTGAATTATGTGCAATAAGTTGTATATCAAATGAAAGAAGAGGCACAGAGCTTTTCAGATATATATATATATCATCAAGGAAATTATTCATTATAACATAACATTTTTGCAATGAAACCCGGTTTCGTTTTTTCTGGGACAGTCTGTATTATATTAGATGCATCTATTACGATTGTGAATGTATAAGAAAAAGAATGTGCACATTTTAACAATTTAATTGACCCACATACAAGCACTTTTTTGTAATCAAAGATTAGAAAATAATACAAAAAACAATGCTATTTCAACGATAACATCTCTTCTGTTCTGTGTTAGAATAACATTAATTCTTGCCCAAATACAAAATATCAGCAAACGGTTGCAAATTAGACCTACACATTCCAATATATTTCATAGATTGTATAATGCATCTTGAATATAGAAGTATTAAAATGAAATCACACATTATTCACTGCTTAATGATACTTATTTACATGACTTTCTTGACCACTTAAGATATATATTCAAATCGTATGAAACAGGTGCATTTCCCAAAACATTAACGGTGAATATTGACACATTTTACATTTAATGCAAATCATTTATAAACACATAAATACATCATACATGATCAGACATTACCAATCTACCAGAGAGGTGGGAAGACCACCTCTCTGAATCTACCCACAAAAACCTCCTACCACATCAACATAACATGCACGTTAAAGGGGTAGTTTAGTTTTGGTAGAGAGGGCGCTGCACATCACAATTTCTTTATGAGGTAATGAAAAACTGAGTGTCGAATTAGAGAGAACATGCAATTTTATTGGCAGAATAAACTTTATTTGGTCAAAATCGACCCAGAAACGGCTGAAATATCAATAAATATAACTGATCTTATATTTATTTGGGGCACAAATAATGTGATTTTTTTTCAAAAAATAAAAAAAATGCTTGCACTTTTTCAAAAATTTTCAAAAGCGTTTTGTAATAGTTGTTGATGATCGCTCTATTTAATAATTATTTCAAAAAAAAATCACATGCATAATTTTGTATGAAAAATGGTTCAAACCAATGCATTTTTAGAAAGCGCCCTCTTGTGTTTTAATGGCTTTAAAACAAAAATTATAACAGGCTTTTTACTTAGTCGTTTGTAATTTTGTATACCTTTCGGGCATAGTAGAGTTATAACTATTAGTTTATAATGTTACTGTCCAGGTTTGGTTACTAAAGTTCAGCCTTACCAAAACTGTACTACCCCTTTAAAGACATCCATGTAAAGTGTCTAATTCCACGAACATTACTTGGAGCTTCCTCAGTTCTCTTATGCCGTGTTGTTTAGCTTATAGTAAGAGAAGAATAAAATAGGGTTATTTTTTTTCAAATGTCCCTTCAGTATGAAGATAATTATCATTGAAAATTATTATTTCAAAAGCGTTTGCCAACGCTTTTGGATAAACGTACAATTGTCGTATTACATGCCCGGCCGCGGCCGGTGGCTCGCCACGCGATAACGAACTCTGGCCTGCGGCTGGGCTGAGCGCGCGCAAATTCTGTACCGTCTGTATTATACACGTGTGCGGAATTCGTCAAACGGACGATTATTACTGCAACAAATCTACGGCAGGCCATCAGTATTCGGTGATAAAATATGAACTCAATATTCGTTTTTTCACTAGGTAAAAAGTGGACGTTTTCTTTCAAACTTTCACAAATCTTCTAATTGTATTTTACAATGATATTGATATAGGTTTGAAGTCTCAAATGTCATTTTGTGCAATATCTGACACTTTACACGGATCACTTTAAGTTATCCTTTTCTAATTATTCAATCGTTATTATATGTTCAAAGTAAGAATATGGTCGTTTTCATTGATTATCATTGGTTTTCTTGCTCTTAAAAACTACACCGTGCATTGTAATGGCAATAATGCATACCATCAGAAATAACATCCCAAAAATGCAAAACGTGTCACATTATACAGATAATACACGTTCTAGAGTGCATTAAAGGAACTAAAGAATACAACGTACTTTGGCATTTATTCCATAGTTGATGACTTGTAAAATAGGTATGCCGAAACAAACTCCATGAAAATAAACACAGTAGTGATTTTAGACTAATTTTCTGATGCCAAATCTCACTTAGCAGCCAGTTTACGCCCCACCCACATTTAGGGTCCAGAATCGGCAGCATGATTTACATGTTATTGACAATTCATTGGCTTACGTCATCTGCAGAATTTAGTTCATTAGTCCGTTTTTTAGATGACGTCACATTTTGGCGATTTAAAAGGGGCGTTCCCAGGACAATTAGATATTTACTAATTACCCCAAAATTGATTGATTTCATTGGGAAATGACTGTCAAATTCATTTTCTTGAGGAAAAATTACGTATAGAGAGCCTAATTATGAAAATTAGGCCATCTAGACGCTGTAGTTCCTTCAATGCATCGCACTCGAGGTTTTGTTAGATTGCGCAATGCACGAGGCGTAAGCCGAGTGCGCATGCGCACAATCTGACACAACCGAGAGTGGGTTGCGTTTACAATGACGCACGATAATTAGAACGTGTAGTATCTGTTTTATAAAACGAGCTCAACCACGGAATTGTTTTTTTTTTGGTGGATTATTTAAAACAGACTTGCCACAACTAGTAACCCAGTATATCTACTCTCTAGTCTAGAGTGTACATTTATTAGGAATGTACATAATTCATCATCACTACTGCACTCACTGACTGATTTCACTCTGCAGAAAAAATGCAGAGTCAAATTCACCAAATTCAGTTCGATGCGAAATCGCCGAAAATGCCAGTAAAAGTGAGAATTATAAAAGGACTGTATACATTTCCATTCCCAAACTTAGTAATATCAAACCACATACCATATCATTTAAGAAACTGCCAACATGTATTTACTACGGAACAGGGAATTTACAAAACGAAACATTTTCCATCTTTTTCACGATCACTTTCGCGAGTTTTTTCTTCGATAGAACTATGTAAACAAGCATTGTGACGTCACAGCCGTTCCGAAGGTGTGCAACGAAAAGTGACATTGCACGGCTGTTGCACCCTTTTCCGCGCCGTTGTGCATGTTTGTTGAAATTAATCAATAGTCACGTGACAGGTTTTAACCAATCACGTTACTGAATTTACCGGAGCCGTTTTATAAAAATAAATGCATTAATCTAAAGCTGAATTATTTCCCTCTATTTATGACACTAAATAACCTATTATCATATTTCAATATTTTGCCCTGATTGTACCAGTTATTCCGAGACACACGGTACGGTACTTTGGAACACATACATGGGCTGAAACGATCTAATTCGTTTTAGTGAAACATTTTACCCAATCCTCGATGTAACACTGTCTTTATCTCTGTTCCTTGTCTAGTTTCAGTCCACCTGCACCAACCCTCTCAAGGGCATCGTTAATGTCACGTCGATGACCACCAGTTCGCGTCTTCCAGTCTGCAAGGACTTTCCGTGTGGCTCTATTGAAGTCTTTGTTAAAACTAACTAATATGCATTCGTTCTGGTTATAATCCGTTTCGTTAAGAACATAGCAGAAAAGGTAGAATTTGTCGTGAGGTAATATCTTCGAAAGTTCATGAAGCTCATTCTCGTTCACGCACTCTGAAGACCTGTGAGTGGGAGGTTAAAGGGGAGGTCCATACGAATTCAAGCTTCTAATGATTAAAAGACAGATATTCTAGGTCACTAAATAAGATTTTGTATGATTGTGGATTCTTATAATTGGTTTTTAAATTATGATGGCACAACTTTACAGGCGAGCTTGTTCTCTCCCACAATACACCAATTTGTAACGTGAGGGACTCACTATGCGCATATAGATTTATGTGTTTTCACTGCAGCGAATGTGTTCTTTTGATCGGACCTATACAATGTTAAATCATGTATAGTGTCTGTTTATGCAATAGATACTTCTTCACTGACGGTTTGGTACATCTACTTGTACTCCCTCCTGTCCTAATAATCTATATGCAGTTTACATAGAATGAACAACACGCCAATTGGCGTAGCCCAGTGCCCCAATAGCAATGACACGCTATAAAGGGATAAAATAGAAGAAACATATTTTCAAAATATCTTCAAATACATGTTAAACGCCCCCTTATACGTTTACTCCATGTTACGCCACTGACCGTGCATTTGAGCATTACTGCATTGTTGAACCGTTTGCAAACACTTGCCTGCCCGATATTGTAACAGGTTTGGCTTTCATCGGAATTTAAATAGGCACATAATTTGTAAGCGTGTGTATTACATTTGCTGGCTCTGCATGACTGGCTATATGTATGCCACTAGACTGGCTATATGTATGCCACATACAGTGTTCACAATACAGTGCCACCGGATTCAAGCCTACTCAAGAAATTGAGCAAAGTGAGGAAATGACGTAAGTGTCTCATGATAATGTGCGGTACATTTAATTAATGCCATTTCAACAAATCTCTTAGAAATTAACCAAAGTGAGACAAATCCTGAAAATATTCAAGCATATCCCTTGATTTTTTCCCAATATACTGGGTTATTTTGTATCGTCCGGACTGCCCCTTTAATATATTTGAATAGTGAAATGCCTGACATAAGAAGTGTATTCATAAATGTTTCTAAACCGAACACAAAAAGTAACTTCACCCCTAAGCAATTGCCCATAATTTCATAACCGATTATTGTTTCAAGATTATCATCGTGCCACAATATTGGCACAGTTGTTATGTTCAATATGTGCGAAAATCAGAGATATTCATTACTTTATGGCTAAATGAGCACAGATTAAAGACAAAATGGCCCAATTCAAAAGTCACAAGGTATTGCGCGTGCCTGTACATTGTTGTGAATCCGCACATGTGGCGGAATGCATTGATAATGGTTTATGAAACAATGCTGTTTGATATTCCATTCATTTTGATTTTTGTATGGCACATGTGGTAAAATGCATTAATTGCAATTGTAAAACTGCGTTTTTTAATTTTCCAACTCTCAATAATTTGTAATGATGATAATACTTTTGCCAATTTTGAAATATGACTATTTTTTATGTAATGTGTGCTCACTCAACCATGGAGTAATGGTTACCTCTTATTTTTGCACATTGTTTTTCTAACTACCATATGGATATATTGGCAAGACGAAATCTTGAAACGATTCTTGGTTATGAAATTATGGGCAATAGCTTAGGGGTGAAGTTACTTTTTGTGTTCGGTTTATTATGGCTACGGAATCAAATCTTCAGATCGCTAAATATATATTTCAACGTACGAGCTAAGCAAACGAAATTGCTCCACCATAGCTAGGACATTTTTACCACATACTGATATAAACATAAGCACTATACAAATTAGTAAATTACCACAATATTGAATGCCTAGACTCGCATTGATTTGGATTTGAAGGCTTCTTGATGAGGAATCGAGAGGGTAGCCTGAGCAAACAAACACAATGGCCCGTATTCACAAAGGAGGTTTGTACAAACCCCGGTTCAAACCGCGGTTTACATCTATGGAATGCCAATTGTAAACTGATGGAGAGAGAATGTAAATTCCTTACTTGGTAATAATGTTGATGGTACACATTTTCTTTCCATCAGTTTACAATTGGCATTCCATAGATGTAAACCGCGGTTTGAACCGGGGTTTGTACAAACCTCCTTTGTGAATACGGGCCATTAAGGTTGATGAGCGTTATATTCTTCATCAACACGTTTTTCTTGGAGCCTGCATGGCGTACTATTTTTAATTACATACCTTCAACTTCCAAGCAGTCAGAAGCCCGGGACGATTACGTTAAAATATATAGCTGTTTCCTACTTTTTATTCTAAGTCTCTTACACATCATTTTAATTCGTTTTTCTACATACCCATTGGGAGTAGTATCAATGGTGGGAGTCGTGGGATCCACAGAACTAGCAACACCACCCGTTGAGACAGGATCAGCTATATAATAATCACAAAATAATCACAATGAAGATGCAGCTGCTGAGTGCGACAGTTATAAACAGTCACATATAATGCAGGCCCGTACGTCCACTTTGCATCCGTCTCGACCATCTAAACCAGTGGTTTGGACGCCACCCCCCCCCCCCCCCCCCCCTCCCCTGCCCACGTACACGACACAACCAGTGGTTTCGATCTGTTCGGTCTCGGTCCCAATTTTGTGAAATACGCATCCCCCAACCTTGAACAACCTTGAAGACCTTGAAAAAGGCTAATCACAATAGCATGGTAGCTGACCAGTGATTGACAAATGATGTCACTGCAGGTCAACAATAGAATTGTCTCTGGAAGTTTTTTTTTAGGAGGTGGGGCTTAGCAACATGAAGACAAATAAATGATAAAATGTTTAAAAATATACAAAACATATTTGGGTCAAACCGTTTACAAATATTGAATGTGTACACTAATACAGATGAATAGAGGTCAACATGCATTTGGGTTGCAGGGCCTGGGCCCTTTAAAATATGATGTGTCATGTATAAAGCTAGAGTAAATAAGCTATAACAGTTTCGTCTGGTATGTTAAAGAAGCATTATTTACTGCATTGTTTGTACAAAATTGTGATCACGTTGTATTGCTTATTGTTTGTAAAAGTAAAACAAAAAGTGAAAATCAATCAATTAATCAATCAATCAATTAATCAAAATATATAACAAATATTATGACATGGCAGTGGAAATGAAAATATAACTACGACATAGTTCCTATAAGCAATACACTGTTTGCCCCTTTAAACAATGTAGTATATGGCAAACACTATTACGGGTGCCAGCTACAAATACGCAGTGTTTTGAATAATACAGGGACGTGCATCCCAACCTCCAAGAATTCCATGATATGAATATGCCCTTATATATTGGGACTTCAAAGAAAATTTATAGACGAATTCCAGCAAAATATCTCACCGGACAATATATATAGCAGCTCTAACTCAATTATGCCAAAAAAGATAAACGTACCTCTGTATCCTGTCCTTAAATACACGTGTCTGGCAGGTCTGGTATTTTGCCGCAACACCAACGATAATTGACTATCGTCCGGGTGCTGGTTCAAGTCAAGGGGGAACGTCTCATTCCACCTAATTTTTCGACAAAGCATGCTGTATGGTACAACCTATAAACAGAATAAATGGACATAAAAATTCGGGAGATTGTAACACTTATCCGTCAGCCTTTATATTTGATTATGGTAGCTTTAAAAACAATATACAAAGTGTTAATTATTTTACACAATTGCATGAAAATTATCAGAAAACACCAATACAATGAATACAAAATAAAAAAAGTTTAGATCGAATTTGTGGTCATACAAAATATTACTAGACGGCTATACCTTTGTTGAATCTGGTTTAGCCGGCTTGGCGTCAAAGGTGCACGAGATAGTCAGATCATCTTGCACTGTTGTGCTGACAAGCAATGTCTCCTTTGTAAATATAGCTTTCATCTTGAAACTCGCTTGTTCTCTTTGTATTTCCTGTAACACAAAAAAGACCCCCATTACAACCATGGATTGATTTTCTGAAAGCTTCTATACCGTATTCTAAAAAAAATATTACAAAATTGTTACATTTAGAGGTCAACCTACCATTTTATACTGGGCTTATACTTCTTGGCCGAGTTGCAGAAAGATATACAATCGATTGCAATAATTTGTAAGTTACAATAAAAGGTGCACCTGTAAAGTTTTTAACTCCACACAAATTAATGACGATATCTATCATTGATAATCATTCAGCTCAACAGCGTTAATGAACGGTCATAAACGTCATAGACGTCATACTGTAATAAGTAGTAAAAGCTGACGCAAATGTTTGTTTTTTTAGCAAGGAAAGCAGTGTTCTCCTCAATGAATCTTTCACACATCATTTGAAAATATCTTACAATGATTTTGGTATAGGATTGAAGCAGTGGCGTAGCAAGGGTCAACGGATTGGGGGGGCACAACTGCGAGGGAGCGGAGCGACCAAGCCCGAGGGCGCGTAGGTAAATCAAGTAGGTAAATCAAGATTTAAATCAACCATATTCTCTTTCTGATTATGATTTTGTGGTAAAAAATAGGCAAAATAGAATTGGTGGTGGTGTGGCCTTATATGTTCATACAAAATATAATTATATTGTTCGAGATGAAATTTCGCTTAGTAATGATTTTATAGAATCTCTTTTTATTGAAATAATTATTCCTAATAGTAAAAATATATTAATTGGCGTTATATATAGACCACCAAATTCTAATGTGAAAGATTTTTTAACGCACTCATCGGATTTATTGCGCTGTCAAATATTTAATAATAATGACTCCTTTATAATGGGAGACTTTAATATTAATTTATTGAAACGAGATCATG
Source organism: Echinarachnius parma (assembly GCA_037951105.1). Classification (NCBI taxonomy): domain Eukaryota; kingdom Metazoa; phylum Echinodermata; class Echinoidea; order Clypeasteroida; family Echinarachniidae; genus Echinarachnius; species Echinarachnius parma. Next base: position 20,629 of record JBAMJV010011487.1, on the reverse strand, counting down.
ATCATAATAATGTGTCCCAGGATTTTCTTGAGATCCTCTTAAGTGCTTCTTTTTTACCTCTCATTTCTAAGCCAACTCGTGTTGTAAGCCCCTCTTCTACTTTAATTGATAATATTTTTTCTAATGTTATACCTCATCCTGAATCTTACATTGTCCTTTCTGATATGACAGATCATTATCCTATTATGACGTATTATACTTTATCACAATCTGTCAAAAGTGGTCCTCGTCCATTAAGACGTAAAGTTAATTGTGAGAATATAGCACGACTTGGTGCTAGCCTTGAAAATATAGATTGGTCTTGTGTTTATGATATTGATGAAGTAAATTGTTCATATGATATGTTTTGTGAAATTTTAAATGGTCAATTAGATATTTGTATGCCAATCCAAAGAGATAAGGGTACTAATTATAAAAAAAATCCTAGACTACCTTGGATTTCCAAGTCTGTATTGCGATCGATAAATAGAAAGAATAAACTTTATTATAAATATAAGTCAGTTGGAACTGAACAATCTAAAATAAAATATACATCGTATAAAAATACTCTGACTAAAATAATTCGTTTGGAAAAGAGAAAATATTTTGTGGATCGCTTAGAATTATATAAGCATGATATGCAAAATACGTGGAAAATTATTAAACAAGCAATGAATATAGTAAAAAATAAATGTGACATAACTAAAATTAATGTTGATAATGAGATTGTTGAAGATCCTAATGTTATACCTAATATTTTTAATAAATACTTTTCTTCTGTTGGGGACAATTTAGCTAGAGATATTCCGCCGACTGATAAACACTTTGTTGATTTTTTAGGCCCCGCAAATTCAAATTCAATATTTTTTACTCCTATACATAAATTTGAGATATTAGATATTGTTTCTAATTTAAATGATAAGAAAAGTTCTGGTTGCGATGGTATAAATAATTGTATTTTAAAAGGCATTATTCCTTACATAGTAGATCCATTAGTTCATATTTTTAATTTGTCCTTGTTAAATGGTGAAGTCCCTGACACAATGAAAATAGCTAAAGTTATTCCCTTATTCAAAAAGGGTGATAAGTTAGACATTACAAATTATCGTCCAATTTCTTTATTACCTTCTATTTCTAAGATACTAGAAAAAATTATATGCATTCGATTAGTTTCCTTTTTAAAAAATGAAAATATTCTTTCGAACTTTCAGTTTGGTTTTAGAGAAAAGTATAGTACTACCCATGCTTTATTATCTTTTATTGAGAAAGTAGCACATGCTATTGACAAATCTTCCCACATGGTGGGTATTTTTCTAGATTTCTCCAAGGCCTTCGACACAGTTAACCATGATATTTTACTTTATAAACTTTCCCATTACGGTGTGCGTGGTAAGGCCTTGGAGTGGTTCAGGAATTACCTTTCAAATAGACAGCAATATGTATTTGTAAATAATCATAGTTCAGAGTTACGTAATATATCTTGTGGCGTCCCACAAGGAAGCATCTTAGGCCCACTCTTATTTATTTTATATATTAATGATTTTAGTAGGTCATCTGATGTTTTATCGTTTGTTCTTTTTGCCGATGACACTAACTTATTTTTTTCTCACGATAATCCACACACTCTTGCAGAAACAATCAATGTTGAATTAGTTAAGGTATTAAAGTGGATTAGAGCGAATAAATTATCATTAAATTTGCAGAAAACTAAATATATGCTTTTTAGTAAGTCTATACATTCCTTACCCATAGATATTGCTTTTGAAGATTTTGTATTGGAAAATGTTTCTAACATTACATTTTTAGGGGTTACTGTAGATAATCAACTTTCATGGAAATTTCATATAAATAATATTTGTAAAGTTATTTCTCGCAATATTGGTATTATTAATAGATTAAAATTTCACCTCCCCTTAGCATCCTTACTTATGTTGTATTCATCTTTGATATTACCATACTTAAATTATGGTATTTTGACTTGGGGTAACACCCACGTTACGTTATTAGATAAATTGTTATTATTGCAAAAGAAAGCACTGCGTATTATTTTTAATATGGCCCCACGCTCTCACACAGACTCGCTATTTTTAGATAATAATATATTAAAAATTAAGGACTTATATTTATTTCAACTCGGTCAGTTTATGTATAATTATAATAACAATACTTTACCCGCAATTTTTGATGAAATGTTTTTAAAAAATCAATTAGTTCATAAGTACCCAACACGACATTCGGGAGAATTCCATTTGCCCTTATTAAGAACGTTGTTAGCTCAAAATACATTTATTTATACTGGTCCCAAATTTTGGAATACACTCAGTGATTATATTAAAAATGCAACTTCATTTAATTTGTTTAAGAAAAGGATTAAATTATTATTATTACAAACTTATAAAACTCCTAGTTAGTCAATAAAAGGTCATCATTTATATGCTTGTGTTATTGTTCACTAAAAACTTGCCTTCCATATTCTTTGATTTTTTTTTGTATTGAGCGCTATTATATCACTTATACTCGTATGCGTGAACAGTTCTGTCTATCCATATCCAACCATCCTTTCTCTTCATGTTACCTCTATGTACATGTTACTTTCACATCTTTTCATTCACTCTTAATCTTATGTATTTGGCATCCTGTGCTATCCTGTGCTATGCACGTTGTATTGTGTTGTGTCGTATTGTTTTGTTCTGCTCGTCGAAGTCTCTGTCGGCCCACATCTTTATTTGTTTTTAGTAATCTTTACTGGAAGCAATTTTCAACTCAAATGTACAATTTATTGTTAATTACAAACAAAATACGTTTTAAAGTATAATTTGATTTTATTATGAATTATGATTTAATTGCTTTATTATTACCCGAGGGGTCCACAATCTACAAGCATTGCTTTTTAGTGGATCCCTCCATTTCCAAATATATTATTTACCACAATTATATGATTGTAGTTTTCATTGTACATCTATTTCAATTTATTTCACACATGTAAACCTTGTATTTTTTGTACAATGCTATGTATTTAAATTTTGTTTGGAAATGAAATAAACTAAACTGAAACTGAAACTGAAGGGGGGGAGGGTGTGGGAGGGGGGTGTCCCCCCTCCCACGGTAGGGAGCTTTTGCAAATTTTCACTTGAAATAATGCAATCTGGTGCATACCTTGGAAGGAAATTTGATAATACTTAATTAAAGAAATCAGGACTTTAATCATCTCCCTCATGATAAAGTATACAAACACAATCGAACCTACGTGTATACACACACACCAGACTCGAATACGACAACGTCGTATATATATTATCCGTGCTTGTCTACACGTATTTGGGGGAGGGTGTGGGAGGGGGTGTCCCCCTCCCACAGTAGGGAGCTTTTGTATTTTTGGGCGTGAAATTGTGCGATTTGGTGCACACTTACGACGTAATTTCACGTTATATGAAGTATATACGTATGGAACCAAACATACATAATAGGAGGGGGACAATCTCCTCCACTTTGATGTGGGGGAACATGATATTCCACTTGGATTTGCGTTCAGCGCATATGGACAGAATCTACTGATATTGTATTTTCTGTGACGGTGTGCTAAAGATGAGGGTTTAATAAACTTCGTTTTAGGTGTGCGTTTGAGAAATTACACTGCCCAACACAGTTCGAAAAGTGAGTTCCCGCAACCGAAATGAAACTTGCAATATGAGAAACATTATGCGCGCGAAGCGCGCGGCAAAAAACGAGATTTACAGTCCTTTTCAAACTTAAAAACTTATGAAGATTAATTATTGATAAACGTGTCTTTTCCCTCTTTGGCATAATGTCACTCGTTTTTTTTTTCTTCCTCATTTTCGGAATTATTGGGGGGGGGGGGGCGAAATGATATGCTCGCCCCCCCACAATATGCCAAGATATGAATCATGAATTAATGGAACGGGTTCATTTGCTGTAGTGAAGATATTAGTAAAGGAAGTTTGTCTTTACCTAGACATTTAGGACTACGTAGTGCAGCTATTATAGACTGCATGAAGGCGTCAAATGGTCAAAATTATCTTTAAAAGCGGGAGGCAGATTCAGGATCCTAAAAAGGCCCTTGGTATGATGGACGATGCGCTAGGAAATTATACGCGCTTATATCTTCTGAATTGCGGTGAGCGTCGATCCTCGCGCACGGGACTGAAAATTTGCATAAGGCGCTATATTGAAAGGATTCTTCAAACTGATATAGGTGCGCTATTGCTATTACTAGGGAACGACTGTTATGCTCTTCTTTATTATCGTTGATAACATCATTATCATCACACATTTAATAAAACATGATAATAATGAATGATATAGACACATTTGGCTTAATGTCGACGGGTCGTCATTTTGTTTTTTGTTTTTTTGCCAAACGATTGGGGGGGGGGGGGGGGGGGGCACGTGCCCCCCCGTGCCCCCCCCGTAGCTACGCCACTGGATTGAAGTCTCAAATGTCATTTTGGGCAATCAATGACACTTTACACGTGTACCTTTAATTGTAAGTCAGGAAATTTGCGCGTTTCATTCAATTAGATTTGCGCATTTACAACACATGTTCTGACTGCAAATTAAAGGGGTAGTTCAGTTTTGGTAGAGAGGGCGCTGCACAACACAATTTGTTTGTGAGGTTATGAAAAACTGAGTGTCAAATGTGAAAGAACATGCAATTTTAATGGCAGAATAAACTTTATTTGGTCAAAATCGGTTCAGAAATGGCTGAAATATCAATGAATATATCCGATCGTATTTATCTGGGCCCAAAATAAATACGATGATTTTTTGAAAAAAAAAAAAAAGCTTACACTTTCTAAAAATTTTCAAAAGCGGTTTTTAAATAGTTCTTGATGATCTCTCTAATTAATAATTATTTCAATAAAACATCACATGCATAAGTTTGTATGAAAAATGGTTGAAACCAATGCCTTATTAGAGAGCGCCCTCTTGTGTTGTAATGGCGCTTTTTGAATGATAAAAGGCTTTTTACTTAAGGTAATCGTTTGTAATTTCAAAGCATGGTGGAGTTATAACAATTAGTTTGTAATGTTACTGTGCAGGTTTTGGTTACAAAAGTTGAGCCTTACCAAAACTGTACTACCCTTTTAAAGTGATCCATGTAAAGTGTCAGATATTGCACAAAATGACATTTGAGACTTCAATCCTATATCAATATCATTGTAAAATACAATTGAAAGATTCGAAGTTTGAAAGAAAACGAACACTGTTTACCTAGTGAAAAAAAAACGAATATTGAGTTCATATTTTATCACCGAATACTGATGGCCTGCCGTAGATTTGTCGCAGTAATAATCATCCGTTTGATCTTGACGATATCCGCACCCGTGTATAAAGACGGTACGGAATTCAAGGGATTTGCGCGCGCTCGGCTCAACATGTCGGGTTGGGAAAGTTTCCCACGCGCGCTGGCCGGACGTGTTCAGCTACGTCAATTGTACTTTTTATCAAAAGCGTTAGCAACGCTTTTGAAACAATGATTTTCAATGATAAATATCTTCATACTAAAGGGACATTTGAAAAAATCTAACCCAATTTTATTCTTCTCTTACCATAAGCTAAACAACACGGCAGAAGAGAAACGAGGAAGCTCCAAGTATTTTTCGTGGAGTTAGACACTTTACAGGCATCACTTTAAGCGTATCTTGCAATCGATTGTATCTCTTTTGCAACGGGGCCCATAAATATGATACCTTAAATACATACATCTGTAACTGAAAACTAATTTTCGTGATTAATATTTGATGGAAGGTATCTACATTTAACTGAGTTATCAATTAATCTATTTATTATAATCGTGAATGGCATTATGTTCGTAAATAATCACACAAAGAGAATAATCTTCCGCTCACGACATACAAATTTTCCTATCGACTACATGTGATAAAATGGTTACACCACTTTTCATATACTGTACTTAGTATTCAGAATCGTCTTCATTTCCCCATTATCTTTCATCTCAACATAATTTCTTGCTGATGGACATAAGTAAACATTATTATGAAAATGCACTCTATGTTTATGGAAAAGGCTTACGAATTTAACAGAAACACGTATACCGCATATCAAAGTAAGCAATGTCTTATACATTTATTTGAGAGCGGTTTACCAATGTACTCACATGTAGAATGATGTGTTTTTGTTTTCCTGATATAACTTTAAAGGTTACCATTACCCCAAAAATAATATTCTTATAAATGAAAGGTAACACCTTTAGTAGTCCATTCCATCAACAAGTTCACACAAATATGTTTCCATAAAAAATGTATATAATTGGAAAACGCATCACCATTCTAAAGCATGCATTCATGGGTCTGAATTACGAAGACTAATTTGTCCAGAGCGAACGAGTCGTCCGGGATTGTTTGTTTGTTTATTTTATTTAATCACGGTATATACAATAATAAAATGCCCGCTTTCAGCTACAAGCTGTTTTTCAGCAGGGCCGTGAAACAAAACAATACAGAAATACATAAAATAATACAAAATATACATTACAAACAGGTTATTTAAGAGAAGAAAAAAAAAACATAAAACAAACATATTTACAAAGATAGGGGTAATAATAATTTACAAATATTAATCAGAATGAACGAGGAAACCAAAAGGTTTGTATCCAAACATACGCGTGAATAGCATTGGCCCACTAGCAAGTGTTTGGCCCGTACGGAACCAGGAAATAATAGTGATTCCGTAAGTGGTGGTAATTAATTGCTTTGTTTATGAATTACACAACCCTTTCCAAAATGTTGGGTATCTATTTGATATCACAAAACGATACCAAATCATAAAACGATGTGTTGTTCTTTGCCTGGTGATCCCCTTTAATTTCCCTTTGAATATCTAGTAAATGTACAGTACTTAATTGCTGGCAAAGGATATGCTGAAGGTTTTCATAATGAACAATTATAGAACTGCACGGTCGTATAGTCAATGTAATTGTGATAGCTAGTTGTGTAGCCTCGTAGGGGGGAGGGGGGCATATATGAGGCAGTTGCTCCCACCAAACAAAATGACGGGAGCCCTGCTAGACTCTGTATCACATTGCTAACTGGTTTAAGTTAACATCACCCAAGTCCGTTCAGCGTAAGGATGACTTCTTGACTTGCTTCTCATTAGGGACGATTCAATCCATGCCCCCTTCAATTAATAAACTCGCGCGCCACGTATGTCACTCGTGACATTAATATGATAAGCTAATAAAATAATCAAATCACCTGAAAAATCCCCTCTAAGTCATCGAACAAGCGCAGGTGAAGAATCAGTAAACGATCATCTGGTAGTTGGGCTGGAAGGAAGGGGACGAAGCAAACCCGCTTAACGTCGATGAACCACGACTTCACTCGATTCCAGAACTCGCAAAAGTGAGTCAGTTGCAGTTCTACTCTGTCTTTGCTGAAACTGCATTTCGCAGTGTCATCCTGAGTCCACGCTGTATGGTATGCAATTAGTAATGTTTCGTCTTTAAATTTGGAAAACGAAAATGAGGATCTTGACCGGGAGAGACTGGTCTGTAACATCCCTATTGTTATGATAATCATATTGTGAAATTATCCCGGTCATTAGGCCTGCCACGAATAGTCACATATCACGTTAACGTTTTGCGCTATTTCTTAAAACAGGTGACTCTAATTTACGAAGTATAGGGCCTACCATTCGTTGTTTTCCACGCCGGTAAAACACGAATAGTCGCGTTTACCAAAACGTGACGTGAGTGTTTAATCAAGATTTTTAATATTGCAAGCGTTTGTTACTAAGACTAGACATACATGCACAAAAGGGTTACAAATGTCGTCGAAAATGCCGAAACCCCTTATTAAATCATTTCAATCATCATGTTTTGATATTTCTGTGCATAATTCAGAGTAATCTGAGACGATAATATGCGGTTCTGTCATTTAGTAAATGTACAAACATGCCATTTGAATTATTTATCTTGTTATTAGAATAATTCTAAAGACGTGTCACGAGTGCCGTGAGTGAATTTTGACAAAATCGGTGACATTACGTACCGGCGAATCTTCAAATTTCGGTCGATTTTTCGATTTTGAGTTTTTGGCATATTTTTGATGTCTATACCCAACTCTATCACATATCTGAATTTCAGTCTTCAAAATTCACGATATCATTGATTTTCAGAAATTGATATTCGAAAATAGAGACAAAATTGTGATAGAGTTAGGTATAGACATCAAAAATATGCCAAAAACTCAAAATCGAAAAATCGACCGAAATTTGAAGATTCGCCGGTACGTAATGTCACCGACGAAATGTTGACTTGCAGCTGAAGGCTGCTTTACGTAGCGGACCATATACAGTCCGCATTACGCCAGAAGTTGCCACAAACTTAGTCTGCGCGTGGCCGTTAATGGCGTTGTATGTGCATGCATGTGAAAGTGAGTGAGTGAGTGATCAGTGAGTTAACTAAGGGGCCTTGCAAAGTTTTAAAAATTCCAACCATCCAAATAAGATTTGGAAGTGGGTGGGTGGGTCCAGGGCCATTTTGGATTTTTAAAAAAAATAAAAAATTGGTAAACCCCACCCAAAATAAAGATTTAGTGTAAACAAAATGCACTTTACTCGTCTCAAATTATATAATGGCTTTTAAAAAGGCATTATATGATTTGAGTTTTCTGTCCATGTCGGAGATGGATTTCCAAAATGGGTGGGGTGAGCTCTATCCAAATCTTATTTGGATGTTTGGAATTGTTTAACTTTGCAAGGACCCTAATAAAACAATGATTTTATTAAATAACTTATAATTATGGTAATTGAATCAAGTTAATCTATCAATCAATCAATCATGAGTCAATTAATCAATCAAGATCATAAATCACTCAATCAATCAATCAATCAATCAATCAATCAATCAAACCAATCACTCGATCAATCAAATAAATCGATTACATTATTTGACATCCAAACTAGCTACTTGTAGTTAATCGGTATAGGTATGACTTTTCTCGGTTGAATTTAAACTGAGAATTAGTCTCTTCTCAACAACAATTTACATTACTTTTTTAACGCAGGCGCCAATTTACGTGAGCTTTTGTGGATTGCATATAGTATAATCAACAAACTGTTGGGTCACGTAACCCAGTACTTCGTAGACTTGGGTGACCTGTTTCACGAAAAGGCGCAAAACGTGACCGTGAACGTGATACGTGATACGTGACTATTCGTCGCAAGCCGGTGTCCCGCTAAATCTGTACGCACTGCGAAATCTGTACGCAGTCGCAAATGCGCATAAACTAGTAAACAAGCATGCGAAATCGTTCCCAGTCGTAATCAAGCATGCAAAATGCCTCCTTGCGGCACAAAGTGTTGTCAAAACCCGACGTTGGATTAAAAAACTCCATTCACGTCATTTAAAGACTTGATAAAACATTTGTCGATTTTGTATTAGCATGAAATTGCGGCGTAAAGATGGTCACGATTTTCGTAAGACACGCACCATAATCTGTCTAAGCGCATGCGCATAAATTTGCGATTGGGTACGGATTTCGCAGGTCACGGATTTCGCACCACACTGGTCGTTACTAGAAGAGGGTGTTGCATTAATAGTTGAGACCAATGGCAGCTCTTCATGCAACAAAGTGATTTTGTTTAAGCCATATACACAATGATCGTTTTAATTTGACGTTTATGAAACGTATTTTAGGTACTGAGTGGAAGTTCTTTGAGATCCGTGATATATATTCCATCTGTCACTATGCTCATTATCTACTTATCTGATTATGATCTATATCTGAATTCAAAATCATTCACAAAAACACTGACCATGATATAGACAAAGTAAAGTACGATATATACTAATAACAACATTTATCTTTGTAAGATAATGTATGTAAATATTTTGTATTTGTGTAAGGTATTCTCTTTATAAATTGCTCCCTCAGATATTGTGTTGCCAAATGGCACTTAAACATAAAACAAATCAGGTATCTTGTGAAACTATACATTTTGAAAGAGAGATATATTACGCCTACCAGAATCATCACCGCTTCTAGTGAACACCACACCCTTCGCACTCTTTGGGTTAGTGAATATAGCGCAGTGGGACATGGACACTGTGATAGGCTTCTTAAACCTCAGACCAGATGGCGTACCACGGATGCCAAAGTTGACCATCATCTCATCATTCTGCAATATCAGGTCATCAGGAGGGCTCGTAAGGACCTCGATGGAAATCTCGTGGGAAGACCCTTCTTCCAGTGCTCCAGGAGGAATGTCGAGATAGACGTGATAAGGAGCAATGCGCAGTTTGCCGCCGATATGGTCAAAAGTACCGCATGCAGTGTCCGGTAATTGTCCGGTTGTAAAACATGTGTCTGTGAACATAAATATAATTCAGAGCTCTAATAAAATTCTCAAGCGTTGGAAGTCATTGGTGGTTGTGCCATTTATACACTAGGGCACGACACCCCGAACACGGCAATAAGAGGCCTGTGATACTGACTAACTATACACTTATTTTATTTGTACAAAGTGAGTGCAATGAAATAACAAATTTCACTTAGTTTTTGCTAAGTATGACATTAATCAATCATGCAATTTCCACACATCACTCAGTGGGCATACATGTATATCAGATCACAGACATGCAATTTGTATCAACCATTTGCCGATTTGTCACATGCTATCAATATTGCTATACCCCTTTATAAGGATCTAGAAACTTTATTGACATATGCAAACAATGATGAATAGTTGATGCAATACATACATGTATTATTGTGATCTGATATTTCCACTGAGTAATGTGTAAACATTTCACGTTAAAATACAAAGTGAAATTCACTAACTCATTGCTCTGACTTTGCCACAGTTTTGACTCTCCAGTGGAGAGTTAAACATCCAAACAGTTCAATCTCTTTTATAACGGGGAAATTCGAAAAAATTTGTCCCATGCTTCTACTGTTAATACACAAACAAAAAACATAGTATGGGAGAACCGCAGCCGCTCTTTGCGGCAAAGAGTTCAAAGTAATTTGTCAGGATTCGAACAATGTTACTAGACCCCTTTAAGTTTTTATAAATCATTTGGAATAGCCCAAGACGAACATTAACATTGGTGTAGATTAGAATTCAAATTGATTATATTGTACGAATTGTATAACATTACATTTTATAAAGGATTCTAACGTGAAACCACAGAGAAAACCTGGCATATATACAGAGTGTTCCAGATTAAACGAAACCGGATTTCATGGCAGTAATTTTCTGTCATAATGAATAATTTCTTTGATGAGATATAGATGTATGAACAAATCTGTTTCTCTTCTTTCATTTGATGTACAACTTATGACACATAATTCACCAGTGACTTAATAAGAACAATGGAAATTGGTGTCACCAAGATTCCACTTGCACGCAGAAATTGCAGGTTTGGAAGAGTTGTTAGGGCAGTAAACGCACTTATTTCGAAAAAGAACAAAAAAACCGCATACAAATTCATATTTTTATCTTTTATATGACACTTCATAATCAAAACAAAATAAATGATTTATGCCAGAGAACGAGTACAATGAAAACATGCTTGATTTCAGCCCAAATGATAAACTTTCCTGATCTAGCATGTTTCCCATGTTTTTCCTGACCCCCATGTTTGTGTAAGTTCACTCATGCATCAAGTCCATTGTCAGCTGTTAACTTACGAAAGCTGAGCGACTTCTTACTCAACTATCTATTCATTTGGGCAAATCAGGCATGTATTCATTGAACTTGTTCTCTGGCATTCATCGTTTATTTGTTGTACGTGAGGTGTCATATAAAATATACAAATGTAAATGATTATGTAGTCTTTGGTCTTTTTCAAAATAAGTACGTTTACTACCCTAAAAACTCACCAAAACTTGCAATTTCTGCGTGCAAATGGAATTTTGGTAACACTAATTTCTATTGTTTTTATTCAGTCATACGTGAATGATGTGCCATAAGTTGTACATCAAATGAAAGAAGAGCAACATAGCTTTCCATTCATATATATCTCACCAAAGAAATTATTCATTATGACAGAAGATTTCTGCCATGAAATCCGGTTTCGTTTTTTTCTGGGACACTCTGTATACTAAAGACAGCTAGACTTAGTAGGCTTGTTAAGGAGTCCGTGACTGCATTTTGGGGTACAATTGTTTTACTTGGCACACATATTCCTTGGATCAAAAGAAACAAATTCATGCCAAGAGACACTCTGTATAAATGCAAATTAGGCCTATTTTCCATAATTTATGCAAATTTATTCATGGTAATGATATATGAAAATTGTATTTTTTATTAAAGGGTGACTAAATTAAAAACGCACGTTGACTTTGGTTGACTACTTGATGTACATTTTTGTCATATTTGTCATACTATTTTTTCTATTATTTTTATTCTACCTGCTAAGATCCACCCCTAAAAAAACCCTCCACCATTGACTTTTCTGACATCACATTACCATTCAACCATCGATCAGATAGATAAACATAAACAAAAGATATGTTCTCACCCACCAGTGGCGGATCTACGGGGGGGGGGGGGGGGGGGGTTTAGGGGGTTTAACCCCCCCCCCCCCCCCCCTTGTGGACGATGCTCCGCATCGTCATTGGGTCAAACCCCCCCCACCCCCCCCCCACCCCTTACCAAAAAGCTAGATCCGCCCCTGCCCACTGAGTACCTTATTGCATTAGCATTGGATGTTTTTATTGAAACCCCTCTTTTCATGGTGAGTGGGCATTGTATAAAACAGATATGTGATGTATTCATTATTATAGATCAACCAAAGTCAACATGCGTTTTTTAATTTAGTCACCCTTTAAAATACTTGAGAGATTAACTTTGGAAATAGGTATCTATGCAAATTAGGCCTAATTTGTATAAGTTATGAAAATGTATTCATTGAAATGGTGTTTCCTATTCCTTGGATCAAAAGGAGAAAGTTCATCCACATAGACACACTGTATAAATGCAAATTAGGCCTATTTTCCATAATTTATGCAGATTTATTCATGGTAATGATATATGAAAATTGTATTTTTATTGAAATACTTGAGAGATTTACTTTGGAAATAGGTTGTCTAGGGTAAATCAAGGCCAGTGGATATATCTAGCAGATTAGTTTAAAGGGATAGTTGAGTTTTGGTATAGAGGGCGCTACACAAATTAATTTGTGAGATAATGAAAAACTGAGTGTCAAATTTGAAAGAGCATAATATTTTAATGACAAAATAAACTTTATTTGATCATAATCGGTTCAGAAATGACTAAAATATCCATAAACATAACCATTTGTAATAAATGTGGGGCCCCACAATTATTAGAGAATGTTGAACCAGCCATTACAAAATTCAAATAAATGCTTCCTCTTTTAAAAAAGAGGTTTTTAAATAGTTGTTGATTATCTAATCACTATTTCAACAAAACATCACATGCACAATATTTCATTTAAATTGATGAAACCAATGATTTGTAATGGCTCTTTTTGAATGATAACAGGCTCTTTACTTAGTAATTTGTAATTTCGTATTCCTTTCGAGCATGGTGGAGTCATAACTGTTAGTTCGTAATGTAATGATGCAGGTTTTGGTTACTAGAATTCAGTTTGACCAAAACTGTACTCTCTTTACTAAAACTCAACTATCCCTTCAACCTTTCATGGCCCTCAAATCTAAGATGACCGTTGGCAGGAATGATAAATTCTGTATACATGTATTTTGTCTTACTTGTACTTGAACTAATCATGGTACAAACATGTGTAATGTGTCTTTTTTAACAATTGTTTGGATGTCTGAATCAATTCTGGATCCATCCCTGGAACAAACTAAGAAGAATTATCAAAAGAAGCACAATTCATAGATGGTAATTAGACAAATTTGCATACTGTTTACATTAGTACACAAATGTAGTCTTTATGAAAATAATTGATGTTTTAACTTATGCAGTTGATGAACTAGTCAAAGTAAATAGGCTATTGTCAGCATTGGCAGTCATCTTGTCTCACGAATCCAATGTGGCCGCTGCAGGAATGTTAAAATTTAAGTATTTCAAAGAAGACGATAATATCATAATAAATTACTTTCCTGGGTCATTATACATAAATTATGCAAATGAGGCTGATTTATATAGGAATTCCTTTTTTTTTTTTTTTACATATCTTTTTAGTTTGTTCCAAGGATGAGTCAACAATTGATTTTTACATCCCAGTCATGATTTTACTAGACATATCATACATATAGTGGTCTAAAAAAAAAAAAAAAAAAAAAAAAAAAAATGTTGTTTGGCATGGCACCTTGTCGTCTTTTTTTTTCTTCTTTTCTTCTTTTTTGTCTTGTTTTGTCTTTGTTCATTTCTTTAATTACATTATGTTTGATTAAATATTGATTAGACACAATTACCCCTGGGAAGCAAATGTTTTTACAAGCATTGCTTTTTGTTGGTTCCCCCATATTCCACGTTATGTTAATTACAAACAAATTGTTGATTATGTAATATTTGATTGTATATTAGTCTACAATTTATTTATTTAATTGTATTTCGTTTATGAATGTATTGTTTGTTTGTATCATTACTTGTTCAACATTTATTTGTGAAATATGGGAATAAATTCAAATAAAAAAATTCAAATCAAATATATGGAGTTCAACAATAACACAAAATGTGCGAATTTTAACATTTTTGCCGGTGGGGTTAGACCGTCACCAAACGTTAAAATAATCTGCTAGATTGATCCACTGACCTTGATATACCCTAGGTCATCTATTTTCAAATGTTTCTCCCTCAAATATATAAATAAACATTTTTCACAGAATATCCAATTTCCATAAAAGATTTGCATACATCATGGAAATTAGGCCTTATTTGCATATATACAGAGTATCTCTTTGGATGAATTGTTTATTTTGATCCAGGAATATGTGTACCAAGTAAAACAATCGTACTCCAAAATGCATTCAACGCCTAGTATGTTTGGCCCTTAACATGCCTACTAACTGACAACATTTACCGGGTGCGGCATCGGTTCGAGTGTTGCTACCGTTCGTTGCTTCAGTTTGCCCTGCTTCGATCTGTTGGTTTCCGTTTGTGGTCAACAGCGGATATTTTTCATCACTGAGTTGTCCTTTTGGATGTTTATCTTGGGCTTCAGTGTCTAGTGGGAAATTTCAGATTCAACACAAAGATTCGGTTTAAATAGACAAAACAATACTACACTGGGTTGCACTATTTTCGCAAGTTAAGGTGGATTTGTAAACATGGTAAATGGCTCAACCTCTGAACCTGGAAGCGGCATGATATCGATTTAAAAGAATACTTTAATGAAAATCTACAATAATGCTTACTAGGAGAATTATGAACAATAAGGTTAATTTTTATATATATGTACCTCACCTACTGTGATCGAAAGTCTTTTCTAAAATTATGTTTTATACTAATATGGTATTAACCATCCTTGCCTTAGTATAATTACCTTTTCTAGGTTTAGCTCCTAGTTCGCGATCATTTGGAGCCGCGTCCTTTTCTACAAGAAAATAAATAAGATTGAATATTAAGAGGCAAGTTAACTATCTGAAATGTGCCTAATCCAATCATATCATATACAATTATATCATGTTTGGTCACACATAATATTTATTATCCTATTCTGATGGTGATTAGTAGTTTTGAGAATAAAATTTACGTCCAAAACGAATTGCTTTGAAATACATACGTCTAATGGATGATGGCAAGGGCGTCGATTTCTTCTCGCCATTGGGGGGAATGATTCGTCATTTTGACCATCTCTGGCGAGGGAGCGAAGCGACAACCCAGCAGCGTGCCCGGGTTTTTATGGCTAAGGGGGGGGGGGGGGGGGGGTGTTAGGGGCCCAAAAGCTTTTGAATTCAGCTGTTTAGAAATTGGAAGATTATTAAGTGTACATTGCAAGCATCATGTTATGAGCTGGGCTTTGTACAATATGAACTTTAGCCTGATAGATACAGATTTGCAAGCATTCTGATGGAACCCTGAATAGCATCAGTCATGGGATACCCTTATTAGGAAGCTTATTGGGGGTCCAGGGGGCGGAGCCCCCGGAAGCTATTTGTACTATCCAGATATAAATATGTTGTCTATGGATGTTGTCGTGGATGTGGTGTGGCAACATTGGGTAGAGCGCGTATGACGGGCCAAACATGACATAATTATGTACAACTATACATCTATACATCCACGGTGTAGATGTACGGTTTTGACCAATCAGGGCGCAGGAAACTATACAACTATACAACTGTGCAAACTATGCAACTATGCAACTATACAGCTATACGAATGGATGTATAGTTTTAACCAATCAAAACACAGGAAACTATACAACTATACAACTATACATCCATTCGATAATTGCATGAGTAGATGTACAGTTGTATAGTTTCGTGTGTTGTGATTGGTTAAAACTATACATCCATACTGTATTTTCTGAGAAGATGTATAGTTGCATAGTTGCACAGTTGCATAGTTGTATAGTTTTCTCACTTTCCTGCGCCCTGATTGGTTTAAAACCTTACATCTATACCATGGATGTATAGATGTATAGTTGTACATAATTATGTCATGTTTGGCCGTCATAAGCGCGCGCTTTCCAATCGTGAGATCCCGGGTTCGAACCCTGCCACCGCGTTTGTCCTTCGGCAAGACAATTCATCCACTATTGCTGCTCTCTACCCAGGTGTATAAATGGGGACCGGTAGGAGGTGAAAGCCTTTATGTGAACGATCTTCTTGAGCCCACTGAGCGCTTGGAAGGAATACTCCCCAGGGAGTGGAGATGGTGCACACAATGTGTGCTGGTTCGCATTGTATCCTATGACCGGGGTAATAATAAAATTGTAAAGCGCTTAGAGATGATTATCAATCGTGATAAGCGCTATATACAAATTGGATATTATTATTATTATATGTAAATTCGTCATTTTGACCATCTCTGGCGAGGGAACGAAGCGACAACCCAGCAGCGTGCCCGGGTTTTTATGGCTAAGGGGGGGGGGGGGTTAGGGGTCCCAAAGCTTTTGAATTCAGCTGTTTAGAAATTGGAAGATTATAAAGTGTACATTGCAAGCATCATGTTATGAGCTGGGCTTTGTCCAATATGAACTTTAGCCTGATAGATACAGATTTGCAAGCATTCTGATGGAACCCTGAATAGCATCAGTCATCATCAGTCATGGGATACCCATATTGGGAAGCTTATTCGGGGTCCAGGGGGCAGAGCCCCCGCAAGCTTTGGGATTTGTACTATCCAGATATACATATGTTGTCTATATGTAAATATAGAGTTAACTATTCTTTAGTTAATTGCTTTTGATTTAGCTGTTTAGAGATTGGAAGAGTATTAAGTGCACATTGCAAGCTCCTGCTATGATGAGTGCACTGTCCAAGTATGGATGAATTTTAGTCTGATAGATAAATGCTGTCGATTGCAATCATCCTGATGGAACCCTGAATAGAAGAAGTCAAGGGATACCCACATTGGAAAGTTTATTGGGGGTCCAGGGGGCGAAGCCCCCGGAAGCTTTGGGATTTGTAATATCCAGAAATACAATTATCTATTGAATAGCGCAGACGCACAGTGGGCCAGGATCGCCTGACAAGTTTGCCAAGAGAGAAGTCCATGAATAAAACTATTTAATGAGTACAGGGCTGGGACTGGATCAAATAACCTTAATGGGGGGTTCCTGGGGCGCAGCCCCGGAAAATGTTGGATTTGGGCAGTTTAGCATTATCAAAAAGTGGTTTTAAGAAGGACTATAGTAACAACTTCCATTCATGAGAGGGGGCAATGCTTCTTAATTTTAATTTTATTATTATATTTTTGAACCCCAAATATTGGGGGGGGGGGGGGGGGGATGATAATACAGGCCATCCCCCACCTTAAATATTTGGGGGGATATATCCCCCCATCCCCCCCGTGATCGACGCCCCTGGATGATGGGCGATGAGCAGCATTTTCAAGATACGTGTAGGAATGTAGAACAACTTGCGACTTGTGATGTTTGTTAAAGCAAATACAATTGTAATATACTAATTCATACGTTATCAGGCAAAGTTCACTGCTTATACAAGTGGACAAATATTTAACACTGAGCTATCCCTAAATATCAAAGAAAACATGTGAGTATAGATAAACAGCGTACTTCCCACAGGTAGAGCTGCACGTTTGTCGAAAAAACACCGCAGAAAAGTAGCTATCCCGAAGATACCAACGATCACCATGATCACCCCGAACGAAATCAGTCCAATTGTCTTTGGAGCCAATCCACTTTCTGTCGAATTAAAAGCTTGTTAAGAATGACAGATAAATTAAATAGTTATTATTTGAAGTATGCCCCCTGGTTTAAAATAGAGCATTTGGGAAAGTTTTCAAGCACAATTTTCAGAATACATACCGCACATATACATCTTTGAAAATGGATAGCAAAAGTGTTTTACATTTCCAAACTAAAAAGGGTCTAGTTATCTGGCATTTGAGCAATAGAAAATGGTTAGCTTTCATTAGCAAGATAAATGTATATTTCATCAGAATATGATGTATTAGCTGAACTGCTGAAGGACTTTGATAATTAAAAAAAAGTACCTCAACCCGATCTCTATACGATATTCTGAAATCCGCATATACTTTGTTGGATCCCGTATACCAGATTCTCGTATAGGTAACGGATTAATTATCATTCTGCGGCTAACAATAATAACACGTTTTATATTTGAATTCCGCAATAACAATTTTACTATGAGCTGTTTATATATTTTAGTGGATATCATGGATTTCGAATTGTAATGGAATACCCGGTGAAAACTATTAGAGGGTGTGGATTTCTTGTCAATCCAAGTTTCACATAATCATTGACGAATTATCCCGTGCAGTGGCGTAGCGACGGGGGGGGGGGGGGGGGGGGGGGAGGGGGGCACGGGGGGGGGGCACTGGGGGGGGGGGGGGCACGTGCCCCCCCCAATAATTTGGAAACAAAACAATAGAAAAATTGTGCGTGCCCCCCCCCCCCCCCAATCAGTCCGACCACGCTACGCCACTGATCCCGTGTATACTGCTTTACCTGTGCCATCCGATGTGGTGACCGATACAGTCAGAGTCATGCTCTTGGTATCATTTGGCGATTGGAATGAGGCTCGGCAGACATAGACCTGTGGTTCTGTCACGTTAGTTAGGCTACTAACGATCATAGCTTCAAATGTGAAGGTGCCTTCTGCACTTTTATTTATCTTTTGGATCGAATGCAGAGGGCCAGGAACGGATGCGCTCTGTGTATACCACTCCAAAGATACGTTGTCCTTCGGGTACACACTTGACAGCCGACATGTCATGTCAGTCGCGGTGTTTTCTGCGACCGTCACGTTGCAAGTCAAATCCAAGCTGCATTGTGCATGTTGTGTGAGAGATAATATGGGATTCCTGGTGATAATGAACAGAAACAGATTGAATCAAATATGTCAAATGACAAAGTTACATTCATGCATTCCGCAAACTATATATTTGTCGGCTGATAATAACGCAATGTCTTTACAACCAACCAAATCTAGGTGGTTAATTTATTTATCTATTCAATTTGTGTATTTCTCTATTCAGGATGGATAGCTAATTTTTGAGTAACTTATCTTAACATTTAGACTTACCGAAGAGACGCAGATCTATAAGCCTTAGTGGTTCGACGGGAATATCAT
Organism: Echinarachnius parma; assembly: GCA_037951105.1. NCBI lineage: Eukaryota > Metazoa > Echinodermata > Echinoidea > Clypeasteroida > Echinarachniidae > Echinarachnius > Echinarachnius parma. Next base: position 947 of record JBAMJV010011487.1, on the reverse strand, counting down.
CGATATCTCCATGGCACTTGTACAGTCCTTCATCCGGTACAGCTGCGTTGTTCAAGATGAGGGTGGAATTATCCTTCCCGTGTGACACCTTTTCGGACGAGTATCCTTTGCCGTAGATCCATTCTCCTGCAAGATAATTAAAACACGATTATAGTGGCTGTTACAAAATGTGTTTAACAATGACTCGGTCAAATATGGATTGTATAATGAATACATCACATATCTTTTGACTATTTGATGTACATTTTTGTAATATTTTTAATATTATTTTTTCTATTACTTTTATTCTACCTGCTAAGCTTCACCCCTAAAAAAAAACCTCCAGAAGCAATTGACTTTTGTGACATGTATGTTTTGATGTTCAATGTACACTGATCCTTTCAGCACTGCTGCTGATCAGTTTGAAATGTATACCAAAATAAATAAATAAATAAATAAATAAATCATAATACCATTCAACCATCAGTCAGCTAGATGAACAAAAGACATTGGTAATTCCCTTCCTATCAACTGACCACCTGTTCACAATAGCATTGCATGTTTTATACAATGCCCACTCACCATGAAAAGAAGGGTTTCAATGAAAACATCCAATGCTAATGCAATAAGGTACTTAGTGGGTGAGAACATCTTTTGTTCATGTTTATCTAGCTGACTGATGGTTGAATGGTATTATGATGTCACAAAAGTCAATGCTTGAGGGTTTTTTAGGGGTGGAGATAAGCAGGTAGAATAAAAGTATAGACAAAATAACATTAAAAATATGACAACAATTTACATCAAATAATCAAAAGATATGTGATGTATTCATTATTACAGATCAACAAAAGTCAACATGCATTTGTAATTTAGTCTCCTTTTAAACTAAGATTGATGCTTTGACAGAGTAATTTGTCAGGCACCGACTTTGTAGAAATCTGACATTGCGTCAGTAAAGGCGCCCTAAA
>JBAMJV010011486.1:67500-167807 GCA_037951105.1 Echinarachnius parma | reverse complement strand
TCCAAAGATGATATTTAAATCATACCATTATCATCATAAGATTCTTCTGAATAATGTGTGAAATTTCCATAGAAAATGAACGCTATATAATTATATTTCATCAAGTGAAAATAATTCAAACTTATCTCAGATTTTGTCGCCGACTGCCCATTGATTTTGAACACGATCAAAAGGCGTTCCGGAACGCTTTTTAATTCATTCATAGATATCTCCATTGTTAGGGAGACGTTTGACAAATTAAAACCCATTTCATTCTTCTTTTCCATAATCCTAACAACAGGGTACAATATACTTGTGAAAGCTCCAAGTAATCTTTGTTGAGTTTGACATATTAAGGTTATACGTATCGTAGTGGTCGAAGCGGAATACATTTCATGTCGTTGGAATGTTAATTGTTTACTGTACTTGAAGATGTTGCATCGAGTTACCGAATACGACATTTTGATGCATTCGCCCTTTTTTCATTTGAATTATTTTGTACCGTTAATAATGTGGTAATTGATAATAACAATAATGAATTACATATTTTGAATTTTGAATTCTTAATTTAATTTGACATAAATGGTAGAACAGAATTGGACGTTGGTAATACCAGCCAACGTGGTTGCAATGCAGGACTGTGTTTTATAATGCGTCAATTCCATTTTTTGCAAGATGCTAAGTGCAGAATGAATATAATATCTACACACAGCAAATAACAATAATTATAATACAAAATACAGATAAAAAGAGTTCCTTTAACTTTCTCAAATACAACCAACATCTTGTGTAGCTTTCACATTTTGTTTGTACATGACTGTTTGGCTTGTGGTAACATAAGGATTAAATGGGATTTTATGCCTTTTTTAAATATTTCCCTATTTATAGAGTTATTTATGATTGGATTGAAAGCGTTCCGGATTGCTTTTCGATAATTGTATTCGAAATTATTGGCAGTAGGAGAAAAAATTGTGACTTTAATTTTCACCCCCGTTCACTACGTAAACAGTGTTAATTTTTTATAAAACGGTCACATACCATTCAGAAGAATCTGACGATGATTGTTTGAAATATCACTTTCGGAAATGAAGTCGAATAATTATGGATCACTCTACAACGTCATTCATATAGTTTTCTAGAACTGATAGGAACTCGAACAGTTAACGATTTAAACTATTGCTGTTCGTGAGCAGTGCAGTATGTGAACAAAATATTGAATTCAAACCCAGGGGCGTAGCGACAGTGTGTGTGTGTGTGTGTGGGGGGGGGGGGGGGGGGGGGGGGGGCTGATTGGGACACAATTTTGTTTTGTAACCCCAGGGTGTCCCCATGAAATAATTATTGCATTTCCACAATAACAAAATAGACAACATTATATCGGCCCACTACATAAGTTCAAAGGTAAATATAACCATTTTAGGCAAGCTCATAATGATCATGGTCATACTATAATTTTCGGGACAAATTTGATCATTTATGAGCTATAGCATTTTTTCTTCTTCAGGCAACCTAAACATGTTCCTGTCAGGCGAAACCTATGCCTCCTCATAAAAATCCAATGCCCACCAGTGCCCCCCCCCCCCCCCCCCCCCCCCCCCCCCCCCCCCCCCCCCCCACACACACACACACTTAAAAAAAAACGCCACCGTTCAAACCCTTTCAAGTTTCAACATTATAATAAATTATTTACAGACTGCATGTTATAACATCGATAGTTCAGATTGAGCTCAGTTTGCCTCATTGTCTTGCACTAAACTAAAGCTGGCGCACGTCCACTTCGGATTGTTCACGTTCAGAGTACTACGGCGACCACAGTTCAGAGCCACGTGCACGCGACTGCTTCGCTAGCCCGTCCCCGGCCGCAGGCGCGCCCGGCCTGGCGGCCTGGAGCATATGGATGCGCGGCTCATTATCTTAGCGCAGCGCTCGGCCGTGCCGCGCCGCGCAGGCCAGCCGGCCGATCGACGGGCCGGCCGCGCGCGCGCGTCACAGGCGCTGTACTTACGTACATAATGTGTATGCAGCTGAGAATCTGATATGTGGATGAGGGAGCAGTACAGTGAAGATAAAAATTGTTTAAGCCGAAATTCAACCCCATAATTAGTCAGCATCATAATGGAGTGGGCGAGTACACTTCAAGAGCTAGAGGGTAAGTTTCTGCTCACTTAAATTTCAGTCAGACAGTAGAAATAGAATAGAAACTCGAATAAAATAACATAAAAAGGCAAATTGGCAATTGTCATACTCATATTACTGTAATCAACGCCGTGTGTTAGCACGGCGCCTGCCCTGGACCTGGTTATACTTATAGCTCATAAATTATAACTCATAAATCCATGTCAGTAGGCCTACCAGTATAATTAATTGTAATATTGTTGGATTTCAGTTGCCTTCGCTTGGCTTTGCCTTTGTCTTTGAGTTTGACTTGCCTTTGGCTTTGCTTCAATCATGGACTTAGTTAGTTGAGTTGTTGGGGAGTGTGTGACTGGAAGGCGGGGGGGGGGGGGGGGGGGGGGGGGGCACCTACCCCCTCCAAGAGCCCAAGGCCAAGACTTTCCAAGTCCAAGACCTCCCATGGCCATGGACAGGGAGCTTTTATAATTGACTTAAAAAAGTTAAAGTTAGAGTTAAAATGTGCAATGATTAATGGTACTGACTACAGTCAGAGTACAGTACTGACTGTGTCATATACCTAAGCCAGGCTTCGGCTAAGCGGCTTAGCTAGCTAGCCAGCCCTAGGCCTAGGCTAAATTTTGCTAAAGCCAGGCTAAACTAGAGCCTAGAGGAAAAGAAAGCCAGGGCTTGAGATCAATCAACGTGAGAAATGGGTGAAATGCGTGAGTCTTGGATCAGACTTGCGCTCAATACGTGAGAGTTGGCAACCCTGAGGCTGAGCCTGCCTGATATTTAACAACATTAATCATTAGATTGTGCTTACAAGTGAGAGTTAAAGTGATGCCTGCCATAGATTTGTTGCAGTAATAATCATCCATTTGACGATATCCGCACCCGTGTATGTTTACAGACGGTACAGAATTCATGGAATTTGCGAGCACTCGGCTCAAAGTTCAGTCGGGTCAGGAAGGTTTCCACGCTAGCAACGTTAGCAACGCTTTTCAAATAAAGTACAATTGTCGAATGTCGTAGCTGAACACGTCCGGCCAGCGCGCGTGGGAAACCTTCCTGACCCGACTGAACTTTGAGCCGAGTGCTCGCAAATTCCATGAATTCTGTACCGTCTGTAAACATACACGGGTGCGGATATCGTCAAATGGATGATTATTACTGCAACAAATCTACGGCAGGCCATCAGTATTCGGTCATAAAATATGAACTCAATATTCGTTTTTTTCACTAGGTAAACAGTGTTCGTTTTCTTTCAAACTTTCACAAATCTTTCAATTGTATTTTACAATGATATTGATATAAAGATTGAAGTCTCAAATGTCATTTTGTGCAATATCTGACACTTTACAGGTATCACTTTAATACACCTATCTTAGTATCTGCCTCTTTGTTGTAACTTGAGTTGTTAGTTGTATCTTTACTAGTAATTAAGGTCACTCATACTCTAAGTCATAGGCTTAGCCATTACCACCAGGTTCCGTAAGCAACAGGTTAAGTAACCTGTCAATGGCCATACCCATGGCCATAGGCATAGCCTGGGCATGGTATGGATCCTAATTTAGGCAAATTAATGTGCACTGTCTCTACTACTTTAGCCTTGGCCTTTAGCCTTCAGGGGGATATATTATTTGTTGTTGCTAACTTCAATTATAATATCCCCTGGCTTAAAGGGGTAGTTTAGTTTTGGTAGAGAGGGCGCTGCACATCACAATTTTTTTGTGAGGTAATGAAAAACTGAGTGTCGAATTTGAGAGAACATGCAATTTTAATGGCAGAATAAACTTTATTTGGTGAAAATCGACCCAGAAACGGCTGAAATATCAATAAATATATCTGATCTTATAATTATTTGGGGCCCAAATAATTAGATGATTTTTAGAAAAAAAATTAAAAAATGCTTGCACTTTTTCAAAAAATTTCAAAAGCGTTTTTTAAATAGTTGTTGATGATCTCGCTATTTAATCATTATATCAATAAAACATCACATGCATACTTTTGTATGAAAAATGGTTGAAACCAATGCCTTTTTAAAAAGCGCCCTCTTGTGTTTTAATGGCTCTTTTTGAATGATAACAGGCTTTTTAATTAGTCGTTTGTAATTTTGTATACCTTTCGAGCATGGTGGAGTAATAACTATTAGTTTATAATGTTACTGTGCAGGTTTTGGCTACTAAAGTTCAGCCTTACCAAAACTAAACTACCCCTTTAAGTGCCCATTTGCTCTTATTAACCCCTCGTCTGCAAGATTTTGCATTTGCTATATAAATAATACAGTACTATACCAGGTTCGCATAGCCATAGGCAATGGGTTAATTTATGGTACTGCTAGTATGTTGCTGTTGACAGTTCAAATAAAAGCAAGACCAGGGGGATGTTTCACAAAGATCCTTGGTTGAACTTAACGCTAAGTTGGACTTAACAAGTATGAAAAGCCGTAACGGCGGTTAGTTTCTTTGAAAATCAAAATTCTAAAAGTCCTTTTAAAAGGCATTACATGTTGTTTCAATTCATAAATATTTTTTCTATGATCAAAGAGATTTTATGTTCTTCGTGTAAATTTTATGAAAAGTCTAAAACACTTGCATTTTTGCTTTTGAATATATTTTGTTCCAAGGCTACAAATGACTTACCATACTTTTTAAGTCCAATTTTTAGAGTTAAGTTCAACTTAGGATCTTTGTAGTGAAACACCCCCCTGGGATGTTCTTGTTCTCTCACCCCCACCCAGGTCTAGTAGATGAGCTGTGTAAGGGGGATAATGAAGAGAGCTGCAGTCGCATCGCTGACCGCCTGATGGACTTGTCCCAGTCTCTTCATAACCTTGGGGGAGAGCTGCTAGATCTAACCATTCTACCAATAGCCACAAAAATGAGTTAGGGTTATTCTTGTGCTGAAGCTAGCAACCAAAATCCTACCTCTGAAGTGTCCATTTGCCTGTAATTCATGCTAGTTTGTTGCCGATGACAGCTTAACAAGAGCTGAGATTGTTTTGTTGTTCTTTCACCCCCACCCCCACCCAGGTCTAGTAGATGAGATCTGTAAGGAGGATAATGAAGAAAGCTGCAGTCGCATCGCTGACCGCCTGATGGACTTGTCCCAGTCTCTTCATAACCTTGGGGGGAGAGCTGCTAGATCTAACCATATCTACCAACATAATATATAGCCACAAAAATGAGTTAGGGTTAGTCTTGTGCTGAAGCTAGCAACCAAAATCCTACCTCTGAAGTGTCCATTTGCCTGTAATTCATGCTAGTTTGTTGCCGATGACAGCTTAACAAGAGCTGAGATTGTTTTCTTGTTCTTTCATCCCCCACCCAGGTCTAGTAGATGAGCTCTGTAAGGAGGATGATGAAGAAAGCTGCAGTCGCATCGCTGACCGCCTGATGGACTTGTCCCAGTCTCTTCATAACCTGGGGGGAGAGCTGCTAGATCTAACCATATCTACCAACATAATATATAGCCACAAAAAATGAGTTAGGGTTAGTCTTGTGCTGAAGCTAGCAACCAAAAACAGCTAAACAAGAGCTGAGAGTGAGATTGTTTTGTTGTTTTCTCACCCCCCACCCAGGTCTAGTAGATGAGCTGTGTAAGGAGGACAATGAAGAGAGCTGCAGTCGCATCGCTGACCGCCTGATGGACTTGTCCCAGTCTCTTCATAACCTGGGGGGAGAGATGCTAGATCGGCTCATGAAGGAGAAGGGATCACAGGTGAGTCATTACTATACTGTTGTGTGTAGCACGCCGAGTATTGACAATGCATGGTTGGTGTTTGCTCATTGACTGCCAAGATATGCATTGTCTATACACTCTGTGTGAACAGGAAATTGCATGTGTATGCATGATGTGTAAATGGTAATAACGTTCAACCTTTGACATTGTAGATGTGGGTTACAAAAATGTAGTGAAACAGTAATATTAAACATATTTAACGGACAGCCATGGGTCTAAATCGGACTAAACTGTTCTGATTTTTAGGTTCCAGCTGACAGTTTGTGTTCACATCAAATAAGAAATATTCCTAGCATGTTCTAAAACCTTTACAACACAAACTGGAACTCTAATTTAAGAACAATCAATTATTAGGATCTATAGATCTGTAGTATGCAGGGCTGTCAACTTTGGGGAACTGCTTGGAGGGAGATTTTTTTCTTCTCTCACCTGCCCTCCAAAAGTCGCTCATTGGGGGGGGGGGGGGGGGGGGTGTCCATAGAAAATGTTCAAAGCCGAGACCAAGTACTTTCTTTTGAGACCGAGACCAGGACCAGTCGAACCACAATGGAAACAAACGCATTCGATAGCTCGTTTTTATTTCGGTGCGGGAGATTTTCATTTTACACGTTTGGCGGGAGTTTTTTCATAAACCGAGAGATTGGTGGGACAGCGGGAGAATGAGCATGGTGGCGTGAGGCTCCCGCCAAATGCAGGAGGGTTGACACTGCAGCCCTGAGTATGTCTACTCAAAACATGAAGGTAATACTAGCTTCCATGAGAAACAAAGTAAGAGGAAGCTGAATTTACTAGGGTTAACCAATTACTGTCCATTTTTTCTGACAGATTATAAATGGTTTGTGAAAATAACTGAAATACTACAGTACAGTGTCAGTGAACACTACAGTGCTACAGTTCTTTTAGTGATGAGTGTGCCTGACTGAAGACTTCGCAAGCCCACTTTTTGAGCCCCATCATTGGAATATATGATGACATAAATGGTACCCTGGGGTACCAAACGAAAATCCGCCATTTTGTAATTATTTATTTATTTTTTAGGGCTGTACCGGGGTATAGCGTGCATACAAGCGCGCGCTGCACTGCATGCACAATGCAATACGGTTGTACCTCGAGCGGACACAAGATGGCGCTACACAACGCGGGATACCAGGGTACAACGGTACCCCGGGGTACTGCGTACACGTGTCATCATATGCCAAGCCTCCACACTAAGTTTATTTTCTACCTGCCCGAACAGGAAATTCCCTGGATATGCTGTCGTCTTTTGGCATGCATTTAATTAGCTCACTCACGTTGTAAGTAAATGTACCTTCCTCGGTTCCTTTATTTTTACAGGAAATGATTAAACAGAAAACACTTGATAGAATGATAGTTGTTCTGTGAACCAGAAAGTCAAATCAATGCATGCAGAATATCCTTGAGCACCAGCTGATTAGTACAATCGTGTGCATCACAACCATATCAAAGTGACAGAAAAAAAAAAACAATATTAAAGTGAAACCAGGAAAGTGTCTAACTCCACGAAAATTACTTGGAGCTTCCACATTTCTCTTCTACCGTGTTGTTGTTTTGGTAAGAGAAGAATAAAATAGGGTTAGTTTTTTTTAAATGCCCCTTTAGTATGACGATATCTATCATTGATAATCATTCAGCTCAAGACCGTAAAATGAACGGTCATCAACCTCATACACGTTATACAGTAACTCGTTGTAAAAGCTGACACACATTTTTGCTTTTTTAACCAGGAAAGCAGTGTTCTTGTTCAATGAAACTTTCACACATCATGTCATTCGGACATATCTTACAATGATTTTGGTATAAGATTGAAGTCTCAAATGTAATTTTGGGCAATATTTGACACTTTACAGGTGCACCTTTAACCCATTCTAGATAGTTAATACATTTCGGTTTGTGCAAAATGCATTTTTCCGTAGACCACAGCCCGAGTATTTTGGGGACCAGGTCTGAATGCCGGTTGAAGGGATGGATAGTGGTTGCCAAAATGGAATAAGAATGCTTTGTCCTCTTAGTTTTGGCTATCTCAGTATCTCTTTTATTGTTGTAAAATTGTTGTTATCTCTTACAATGTTGCTATCTCTATTGTTGGTATCTTTTTTGTTGTTACTTCTTTTATATTTTTTGATTTTATCCTTTGTTAAATCTTTTTATTATGAACAGGTCGAGCAGTGTGCTGTGACGATGTGGAATGTTGCTGTGTCCAAGAAGACTGGCAATGCCATCGGCGATGTCCTCAATGCCAAATGTAAGTTAACCCCTATCCTGCCATAATGATTACTTGCCAGGTTTATTTGGATGCCTTTTCAAGTGCTATTACAAAAGCGAGTATGCATGCATAAAACTGGTTCCTAAAATACTCTGGCTTGGGTCTATGGAGAATACATGTTATACCAAAAAAACCCACACAGTCTTGAATGGGTTGAATATAACATCAAAATTAATCATGTTACTTTCACTGCTAACATGATTCTAATAAGTCTAATTCAATTGCTTATATAATATGTTCATATCTGCACAAGATAACTGTGGTCTACAGAACATGTTCAAAAGTCGCAGTGAGCTGGTTAAAGAGCTGCCAAGTCTCCCTGATTTTGCAGGAGCCTCCCTGGGAATAGATATGCATCAAATTTGCATCAAATTTCATCACATTTATTCCCATCAGCCAATCACCCTGATTATTGAAATATGATTGTCATTATGATTTGGTTGTACATGTATGTATGACATTTCCCTAAATCTTCCTGATTGTTGAATTTCAATATTGGTAGCTCTGATTATGTGATCAATTTCCTTGGGTAAACAATTATATCATGTTTTTTAAACCCCTTTTTATGGGGTTTTATGCCAAAATAAATTGCAAGAATCAACTTGACCCAGTTGTACATGAATAGCTTAATCCAACTCCCCATTCATTTACAATGAATAGCAAATGAAGGTTGTCTATACTATTAATTCAAAACAATAACCACCATTTTGGGGTGACAGCTAGGTTACTGTTTTGGAAATGACAAACTACAAGTACCATGCACGTGTTGACACTCGCTCACTTCTTTGATTGAATGACAACACAGCTAAAAGTTGACATTTTCATGGACTGATTCATGCAATAATCGAACCCCCCAATACTTGTTTTAATAATATTTTGAAGACACTGGTCATTGGGATGAAATTATACGATTTTAAGCGCCACGAAAATTGGCCTTTTCTATGCCTGTGTCCGCTCAGTTAGGCTCGCCATTGACTTTGTACATGTGTGACCTGTCTCGTGTTTTCTGTCGATTACGTGCAAAGTCAATTACTGAGCGGTATCCAGGATACATAACAACCACGCAAGCCTCCCTTAAGTTCATTCGTTATCCCGTTTCCGTGATTATTTGTTTTAAACGATACTTACTATTGTCGTGCTAAGATCCTGAGCTACCACGCCGTGATTCTATTCCGCCTCTAGAATCAATAGGTGATATTTCCGACACAAATCAGAAGATGGTCTAAAAAATTGACGCAAATTTCTAAAAACAAGATATCCGCGAGCTACATTCTTCTTGGTGCAAAGAACTGTCTTTTTTCCCCTTTAAATTTAACGTAATGACTTGAACTTTTGGGGTTGCATTCCGAAAATAGAAAACATCGCGCGTACTGCGCGCAGTAAGGAAGTAGGTCACTTTTTTGGGGTGAATGTTGTGCATAATCTGCCTCGGGATGGGAGAAAAGTGCGCGCGGATGCCAACACTTTTATGGTACAGCAGTGGAATGTATTTTTTTGTAAAGTCTTATTTATCCAGGTTAGCCTCTTCAGTGCTTTTGTTCTGTTCTCCCAGAGGAACCTGCATCTAATATTATTATGTGTTGCACCTCGGCCATCAGATCCACATCCACACCTTATTGTGCACTTTCTCTTCTCCCTGGGGAGGATACCAGAAGGTTTTACTTTTATAGTGCACTTATGGTTTACACACCCTCATTCATGTCAAATACCAATATTGCACCTACGGGGTGTTTCACAAAGATCCTATGTTGAACTTAATTTGTAAGTTGGACTTAAAAAGTATGGAAAGCCAATTGTTTTAAAAGTCCCTTTTCAAAGGCATTGAATGTTGATTCAAATCATTAATATTTTCTGTTATCAAGTAGATTTCATGTTCTTTGCTGCAACATTTATGTAACGTCTACAATTCTTGCTTTTTTGCTTTTTTCATATATTGTATTCTAATGCCCGGCGCAGACAGAGCCGATTCGACTGGTTGTCCTTCCGATCGGCCCCGATCGGCTCAGATTTCAGTGCCTTGCGACACATATTTTGCCAGTCGAAAGACAGTCGGATGCTATTTGGGGCCAATTCAACACAATGGAACGGGTCAGACCGACCAGGCCCACCTCTAGCCTGATTGAAACCAGTCGGGTCGGGTCGGGTCGGCTCTGTCTGCGGCGGGCTTAAGGCTTTCCATAATAGTTAGGTCCAACTTAGAGTTAAGTTCAACTTTGATTCTTTGTGAAACACCCCCCTTGGGTGGGGATGTAATTAATGTATTCATGATCTCTATCTGCAGTGCGCCATCTAGCAAGCAATCTAGCATTCACCAGTGGGCTGGCAGCAGACAGCTTTACCGTACAGAAACGACATGTGATGGTGAGAAAAGATTGTTTATTTAATGATTTACCGATAATAGGAGACAGCTTTACCGTACAGAAACGATATGTGATGGTGAGAAATGATTTGCATTTAATGATTTACTGCAGCTGAAATAGCCCTAGCCCTAACATACTTGATGACGTCTGCGAAATGTGCTAACTAATGCATGCATTTCTGGAAGGATTGAACCACATATTGATTGATCACACCACCTATTTTTATTTATTTATTTATTTCCACAAATGGGTGGGATGGTCCTTTCAGCAGAAACTGATTTTCAAAGGGGTCCCGTACAATATATACAGAGATATTACAAGCATTAAAATATAAACAATACAAATAAGTTAAATATAAAAAAAAACATATATATACAAATAGATGTTCATTATATAGAAAAACAAACAAAAACAAGCTTTACAAAAAAGGTTACTATAGATACAGTGTGTTAGGCTGTTCCAGACAGAGTCGACAGGATGAATAAAGCTCCTCCCATAGGAAACCCATAGGACACTTCTATTGGTCTCTATTGGTTTCTATGGGAGCCAATTGAAACCAATAGAAACCATTAGGCCTATGGGTTTCTATTGGTTTTGGTTCTATGGGAATTTCGACCTGGAGAGCTAAGTATTTTCACCAGACTGTCAATTCCGAGTTATGCCCTAACCCATCTCTAGAGTCCAATTGACAGGCAGGACCTCTGGTGAAAATAATTAGCTCTCCTTACGATCCCTTGCATATCATGCATGTTATGTTTTGTTTTTCATCTCTCCTTGCTGAGTACGCAAGTACATGTACATCTAAAGATAACACTGACATAGTATTCAAAATATAAAGTAACAAGCAACAGTGCCTGATATAGAACTGTGTAAAGAATTCATACACATGTACAAAGAAATTGTTTTCAACAAGGTATTATAATGTACCGTATTTGTCGGTGTATTAACCGCACCCCTAAAAAAAAAAAAAAAAAAAAAAAAAAGTGCGGTTAATACGGTCGTGTATTAACCGCACCCCTTTTTTTTTTTTTTTTTTTTTTGAAAAAAGGTGCGGTTAATACACCAGCAAATACGGTAAGTTTTTCTTTTTGAATATTCCTTTTCAGATGGCTAGCAAAGCAGCAAGCGCCTGGTTGGGTAAGTTCATATTTGCAAACAAGTGTATTAGTCCCAGTTACTATAACAATGCCACTCTAACAGATTTTTGATTTTGCCTGTACTAAGAAATGTCTGTCTTCATACAAAAATACAAATGTATGTATTCAACCCCTGGACTAAGGAAACAGAGTGGCTTTTTTTTACAAAGTCTATGGCCCGGATTCACAAAGGAGGTTTGTAGGAGGTTTGTACAAACCATGGTTAATCCATGGTCTACATCTATGGAGTGCTGCTTGTAGACAAGTAAAACAATTTATCATTTCTAATGATATGACTGTTAGTGCTTGCTAACCAGGAAATTTCACCATGTGAGAAGCAACCAAAAAAATACTTTTTTTTTCACGAGGGCGATTTTGAAAATTTTGAGGGAGAAAAACGCCCTCATGAAATTAGTCCCGAGGGCTATTTTGGGGCTCACAGGGGCTCTTTTTTTTTTTACATCGTTTTCACTGCTCAAGGGTCTAATAAATGATTATCATGATGTGATCTATCCGATTATGCATCTTTTTTTTTTTTTTTTCCGCTCGTGCCATGGCTCACGGGGGCGATTCCAAAGGTATCGGGGGCGAATCGCCCTTTGCCCCCGTGTATTTTTTTGGTTGGTGAGAAGACAAACATTTATTTGGTGCATTTTGTAAATGAGTACCATTAACCTTGTCAACAAGTAAGGAGTTTACATTCTTTCTCCATCAGTTTACAAATGGCACTTCATAGATGTAGACCATGGATAAACCATGGTTTGTACAAACCTCCTACAAACCTCCTTTGTGAATTCCACCCTATATATTTCAGAATCTTGAAGGGAATGGGTTGTTAACTCAATAGTTTCACCCCTTGACTATGGGAACTGGGTTGGTTATATACAAAGTCTATGGAGATATAAGAAACACAGAGGGAACGGGTTAACATGTCTGTATGAAAATTGGACACTGCTAACTTGAATTCAGGCCTGTAAAATACAGAATTAACATAATACATATAATGTATTAAGGAAATATGATTCAATCTGTATACAGGTGTATGCATTTACATACAAAGTATCAACATGATTTAACAAAAAATAATTAATAGCATTAAATGAGTTAAAAACACAGCATCATCATATTTTATGCAGTGACTATTGATATGTAATGCCCTATTATGAAATGATCATGTATTTGTCTTCCAGATTGCACCGAGTACTCTATGGCTGAGCAGTGTTTGAGCCTGGCATTAGAGGTGAGTAACAGGGTTCACACAGGGCTTTGAAAACCTGGAAAGTCATGGAATTTGACTTTCTTGATTTCCAGGACTTGAAAATCGATGAAAATTGTCCATTAAGCATGGAATTTAATTTTATCTGCAATTTGTCAGCACTGAAATACTAATACAAATTTTTAGAACTTATTTTGGTACAAAAAGGACTAAAATAAATAAAAATAAACTAGTTTGTGTACCATGGTGAAAAGTCATGGAAAATTCATGGAATTCTTGCTGTAAAGGTCATGGAAAGTCATGGACTTTGACTTAAAAATAATTGTATGAACCTTGATAAGTATGAAGTAACTGCACCTGTTTGCTTCTTCTTTAGATACAGCAATTCACATCTAGCTAGGCTGGGGGGTGTTTCACAAAGATACTAAGTTGAACTTAACTCTATGTTGGACTTAAAAAATGATGGAAAGCCATTTGTAGCCTTGGAATAAAATATGTTCAAAGGCGAAAATGCAAGTATTTTAGACTTTCCATACATTTTACATCAAAAACATGAAATCCCCTTGATAATAGATACTATCAATGATTTGAATCAAAATTGTATGCCTTTTAAAAAGAAATTAAACAAACAGTTTCAAAGAAACTAACGGCTTTCCATAGTTTCTAAGTCCAACTTAAAGTTAAGTTCAACTTCGGATCTTTGTGAAACACCCCTGGACTTACAGATTGCAGGGATGCCAGTTTCCAGGCAAAAGCCTGAATTCCAGGCCCTGGGCACCTACAAATTCAGGCTTATTTGTACAATTTTGCAAACAAACAAGGTATCAAGACTCGATTTTCAAGCTCTCAACGTACAAGTCACTGGCATCTTTAAAATAGTCAAGCGTGGTGTACACTACACTACTCCATTTTGAACTAGGATAGTTTGTGCGCAATGCATACTGCTGATTCAGTGTGTAGTTTGCACCGTGCGCAATATGTTTGCAGATGACACCGTGCATCTGATTTATGATCCGATCTACCTGTAATAAAGGTGGCTTCAATTGAAACCATTGAGTGTTGCACCAATTTTTCTTTGTAGCCCTGTTGAGTTAGTTACTAAATCAAGACTGTCGGTGGCCCGAATTGGGTCGCTTAAAGGGGTAGTTTAGTTTTGGTAGAGAGGGCGCTGCACATCACAATTTTTTTGTAAGGTAATAAAAAACTGAGTGTCGAATTTGAGAGAACATGCAATTTTAATGGCAGAATAAACTTTATTTGGTCAAAATCGACCCAGAAACGGCTGAAATATCAATAAATATATCTGATCTTATAATTATTTGGGGCCCAAATAATTAGATGATTTTTTCAAAAAATTAAAAAATTGCTTGCACTTTTTCAAAATGTTCAAAAGCGTTTTTTAAATAGTTGTTGATGACCTCTCTATTTAATCATTATTTTAATAAAACATCACATGCATAATTTTGTATGTGAAATGGTTGAAACCAATGCCTTTTTAGAAAGCGCCCTCTTGTGTTTTAATGCCTCTTTTTGAACGATAACAGGCTTTTTACTTAGTCGTTTGTAATTTTGTATACCTTTCGAGCATGGTGGAGTTATAACTATTAGTTTATAATGTTACTGTCCAGGTTTGGTTACTAAAGTTCAGTCTTACCAAAACTGTACTACCCCTTTAAACACAGAAGGAATATTTTTGGGGTGTCTATTTAGAAATGAAATTTAGGATTTAAAAGGACTTAGTAACATTGTCCAAATCCACAAAACTTACTTCTCTCATACCTTATCATAGTCATATTAACAATAAAAGCACAGGACAGGTTTCGGTTTTTCAAATTTCCATTTTGTTCAAAAGATATTTACGATTGAAGTGTGTCTGTATAAAATTGTCTACAGGATAATTTCATCCGTGTACAAAATAAGTGCAATGAGTTAGTGAATATCACTTTGCTTTTTTGCTCATATCTCAGGCAAATAACATCCAATTAACCCGACGGGAACCAGGTGGGCTATGTACAAAGTCTATGGGGATTTCAGAATCCCGAAGGCAACAGGTTAACGTGAATTTTTCACACACTAGTAAGACTACTTTGTGGACATATCAGATTACACTAATACACATTTTATTAATCAATCACTCATCACTTTTTGCACTTGTCAACAAAGTTACTAGATCCCTTTAATACAATGAAGGTTGTGATATATTTTGTTTTGGTGCGTTACAGTCAGGATAATTTTGCGTTTTGAATTGATAGATCTTAGTTAGATATGAACGCCTTATTTGTAATCAGAGTTGAAAACAAACCATATTCTGCAGGATCTTGAACAACTATAGCACTAAGTAGAATAAATCAATGGGATTTATGGAGGGTAAAGAAAAGGGTCCATCAAGGAATTCATTATCTAAGTAGAATAAATCAAAGCGAATATGAAGGGTAAAGAAAAGGGTCCGTCAAGGAATTCATTATCCCTTGAAGATGCACAATCACATCAGATAATAATCTTAACCCGTTTAGTACTGACTTATTTTGCTCTTTAAAGGTGCACCTGTAAAGTATCAGATATTGCCCAAAATAACCATTGAGACTTTAATCCTACCCAAGTCGAAATTCCCATAGAAACCCATAGAAACCCCTAGAAAACCCATAGGACCCATACAAACCCATAGGACCCATAGAACCCAGAGAAACCAACAGACCCATAGAAAATTTGCATATTCATGCAAGAATCATGCATATCATTCATGCAACAAAATATGATGTTTATGTATTTGTTATTTGTTTAACACACATACTCACTTTTAATGGTGTGTATTTTAATGAAATAATATATAATCAATTTATTCACCACATTTTCAATTCCTAGATGGGAATTAATATTTCCAGAAAACAATATAAATATGATAGAATATTGTACTAACCAAGGAAAAGTATTTTAACTGCAAATACATATACCGCAATGTATTGTTCACCTTTAAATTAAATTCTTTAACCCTCTTCTACAAGAGGCAATGCCTTGCTTGCCCTATTGCACTGTCTGAAGAGGTTGATAAGGAAAATATAAGTATGAATTATCATTTAATGATTCTCTAAAGGAGAATTTAAT
Source organism: Echinarachnius parma (assembly GCA_037951105.1). Classification (NCBI taxonomy): domain Eukaryota; kingdom Metazoa; phylum Echinodermata; class Echinoidea; order Clypeasteroida; family Echinarachniidae; genus Echinarachnius; species Echinarachnius parma. The sequence continues at coordinate 151,874 of JBAMJV010011486.1, read as the reverse complement.
TGATATACCTTTATTGGAAGTGTCAACGGGAAATTCCTATGCGAGAGTTCTATGGGAATTCTATGGGAATTCTATGGGAATCCTATGGGAACCCATAGAAACCCATATCGTTTTCTATTGGTCCCATGTTCCATTTTCCCTATTGAAAACCCATAGGCCTATGGGTCTATGGGTTTTCTATGGGTTTAGGTTCTATGGGAATTTCGACTTGGGTATACCAAAATCATTGTAAGATATGTCTGAATGATGTGTGAAAGTTTCATTGAAAAAGAACACTGCTTTCCTGGTTAAAAAGCGAATATTTGCGTCAGCTTTTACAAATAATTACAGTATGACGCTTATGACGTTTATGAGCTGAATGATTATCAATGATAGTTATCTTCATACTAAAAGGCATTTGAAAAGATCTAACCCTTTTTTATTCTCCTCTTACCATAAGCTAAACAACACCGTAGAAGAGAAATGTGGGAGCTGAAAGTAATTTTTGTGGAGTTAGACACTTTACAGGTGCACCTTTAACAATGATTTCTACAGGGTTTGGAGAAACTGAAGCGCCAGGTTGAAGAGCCAAACAGAACTATGGAGGATGAAGAGAAGAGTGCGTGGATGACAGAAAGGAAGACAGCATTTGAAAGGGAAGCATTCAAGATCTATGTGTAGCTTAAAGATGGACTAAATCATATCGGAGAATGAACTAAAGAGCGAATGGTTAACTTTATTTCTACTGGTTCTTTATCTAAAATTATAAATTTGAGCAGCAAATAGAAGAACCATTGAGTTCCAATGAAGGTGAGATGGGCCTCTGGGTGGTTGAACTACATTACATATAACTGATAATACACGATTGAATCATGATCACTTCCAGAACACTTTACATAATTATTAATTATTGACAGTAACTATTTAACAATGATTTCTACAGGGTTTGGAGAAACTGAAGCGTCAGGTTGAGGAACCAATTTGTTCCATGGAGGGTGAAGAGAAGAGTGCCTGGATGACAGAGAAGAAGAAAGAAGTGGAAAGAGAAGCCTTCAAGATCTACTGCTTCAAGGCAAAAGCTGTAAGCCATTAAAAACCCTTGTTTACTTTATTAGTGTAAGCTTCTTAAGACATTGTCCATGCATTTATTGAGGTTTAGCTATTTGTTGGGTGCATGTGTTAACCAGTAAACTACAAGAGAAGACGAAAGAAGTTGAAAGGGAAGCCTTCAAGATCTACTGCTTCAAGGCAAAATCTGTAAGCCATTAAAAACCCTTGTTTCCTTTATTAGTGTAGGCTTCTTAAGACATTGTTCATGTATTTATTGAGCTTTAGGCATTTGTTGGGTGCATGTGTTAACCAGTAAACTACAAGAGAAGAAGAAAGAAGTTGAAAGGGAAGCCTTCAAGATCTACTGCTTCAAGGCAAAAGCTGTAAGCCATTAAAAACCTTTGTTTACTTACAATGTTAGTGTAAGCTTAAGACATTGTCCATGTATTTATTGAGCTTTAGGTATTTGTTGGGTGCATGTGTTAACCAGTAAACTACAAGAGAAGAAGACAGAAGTGGAAAGGGAAGCCTTCAAGATCTACTGCTTCAAGGCAAAATCTGTAAGCCATTAAAAACCTTGTTTACTTTATTAGTGTAAGCTTCTTAAGACATTGTCCATGTATTTATTGAGCTTAAGGTATTTGTTGGGTGCATGTGTTAACCAGTAAACTACAAGAGAAGAAGAAAGAAGTGGAAAGGGAAGCCTTCAAGATCTACTGCTTCAAGGCAAAAGCTGTAAGCCATTAAACATCATTGTTTACTTATATGTAATATACAGTACATTGTTAGAGTGAGATTTTTTTTGGGTAGTCTTATTTATCCAGGTTAGCCTCTTCAGTGCTCTTTTGCTCTGCTCTCCCAGAGGGACCTGCATCTAATATGATTTATAACTTGGCCATTGGATACACTTCGGCACATTATTGTGCACTTTCTCCACTCCCTGTGGAGCATTCCAGCAGGTGCTACTTTATAGTGCACTAATGCTTTTTACACATCCTCATTCATACCAAGTACCCATATTGCACCTGCGCGGGGAGCAGCAATGTGGATAAAGTGCCTTGCTGAAGGATACTAGTGCTGTACTTGCGGCATCGATCTGGGTTCGAACCCGGCTCCCGTGCTTTGCAGTCAAGCACTTATCTGATCGTGAGCTTAAAGATATCCAGTAACATTGTCAGAATCCTAAAAACTTACTTGGAACTCTATAGCTTTGATATGTGTTATACCGGGTTCTTGTAGTGACTTGGTTCATTTGAACGACTGTAGTCTGGATTTTAGCGATTTATAGTATTTTGTATTATTTTGCACACACAATTTGTTATTTTTTCACATCAGCAGTTGAAGGAAATATTTAGTGTATTAAATTGTTTGAGAGGTTTCCCACAACTGTTCCTAAGCTTTCTGGTGATTTCCTCGACTTACAGTATTGTTGTCTTTTAATTTTTAAAAAATTGTAATGTCATTATATTGTGCAATTACTATTCTTCTGTAACAGCGCGTAGAAACCCTGTATTAAGCGCTTTATAAATGCAAGCTATTATTATTATATTATTATTATTATTATTATTATTATTATTATTATTTGTCTTTTTTGTTTGTTCTACAGGCTGTTGGTCAGGAGCAGCATTCACAAGGCTTGGAGTGGATCGAGAAAGCCAAGTCTCTCCTTTCAACCCTTACTACTGAGGTACGTGATATCTTTAACATGTCTTATGCCCAACGCTCACAGAGCAGACTCGACCCGATCCGACTGGTTATCAGTCAGTTAAGCTCAGTATGTGTTTCAGCAGGACTCCGGTTTTGCCAGTCAAGAGCCAGTCGGAGGTCATTCGAAGCCGATTTCAACATGTTGAATCGGCTCCGACTGAGCAAAACTGTCTCTAGCTTGACTGAAAACCAGTCGGATTGGATCGAGTCGGCTCTGTGTGTAGTGGGCTTTATTGACATACTTGACTGAATCCCTTGCATGTGAGATGGCTTCTGCTTCACAGGGCTTGGAGTGGATGGAGAAAGCCAAGCCTCTCCTCTCAACCCTTACAATTGAGGTACGTGTTATCTTTAACAAGTCTATTATGCCCTATGCACACAGAGCCGACTCGACCCGATCCGACTGGTTATCAGTCAGATTTGCTCAGTATGCTTTGCCTCAGGACTCCGGTTTTGCCAGTCGGAGGTCATTCGAGGCCGATTTCAACATGTTGAATCTGCTCCGACTAAGCAAAACTGACTCTAGCCTGACTGAAAACCAATCGGATCGAGTCGGCTCTGTGTGCGGTGGGCTTTATTGACATACTTGACTGAATCCCTTGCATGTGAGATGGCTTCTGCTTAACAGGACCTGGAGTGGAGTGGATCGAGAAAGCCAAGTCTCTCCTCTCAACTCTTACAATTGAGGTAAGTGATATCTTTAACAAAACTTATTGAAGAACTTGACTTTATAAGCCGTTCTCACCATGCCTCAGATGTGCGATGGCTTCTGCTTCCCAATGGCTTGCCATGCCGGTCTGTCTTTTGTGAGCCTTCTTCCGTGTTAAAGAGTGTCATTCTTACTGTACAAGGTCAATACTATACTTTTAGATTGTGAAGTGTTATGCATTTGTTTGGTATCCTTTTCCAGGGTAATTATTTTGTTCTAATGGTTATTTGACATGAGCTTATACTTTTAATGATAGCATACATAACATGTAGTTTGATATTTTTTAGAGAGATACCCAGCTAGCCACCTGACGTCGGGCCGATGTCGGAATTTGGATGCCGGATGTCGGCATATCGCCGTTGGCTCGAGGTTAAAATGTCCGCCAGCCCAACATCGTCACGACGTCATTTTTGTGATATATTGGCATAACGTCATTTTCCGACAATGGCCCAACATCATGTCATGAGATGATGTTGGGCCATTGTCGGAAAATGACGTTATGCCAATATATCACAAAAATGACGTCGTGACGATGTTGGGCTGGCGGACATTTTAACCTCGAGCCAACAGCGATATGCCGACATCCGGCAACCAAATTCCGACATCGGCCCGACGTCAGGTGGCTAGCTGGGTACTTGAGTATACATGTATAGCAATATTTTATATTGCATGCATGCAATTGTAACTATGATGCAAATTGAATTAAAAAACAAGCGGTTTGCTTTGGATTGCCAGTGAGCATAGATTTTTAAAATTTCATTTAAAAGAAGCGTGGATGTTGATGTTAAGCAAATGTCATGACTGTAATACTGCCCCACACATTTATATGTGTGTATGTGCATTGTGCCAGGTTTACAACAATGTTTTACTATAATAGTAAATATATAATCCATTGCGGATATAGTATCGGAAATAATATCGCTAATGATATTCGCTTGTCTCGCAATGTAAAACTAGGAATCTAAACGATCACGACGTTTCGTATGCTACTGCAATACTTTGTCAAATGATAATATCGAATGTAGACACTCGGCTTTTTATGCTATACCGTGGCTCCCAACATCACAATCTCGCATGAGCGATTGCGTTCCTGATAGGTCAACAACGGAACCCGCTGATTGGCCGGTGCACACGGGCAAACAACCAATCAACGGAACACTGGATCGGCCCGCCTAACGAAACAGCGTACGGTACGTCGCCACGACACTACCCCGAACAACCGGCCCACAACGGTTGATGCCAAACCCACGGCAGAACCCCCCTAGCCACCTTCTCGCTACAACGCTCATATCTACGTATCAATTTGAGGGCAGGGTGCCCGTATGTTCAATCAATAATAGTAAATATATAATCCATTGCGGATATAGTATCGGAAATAATATCGCTAATGATATTCGCTTGTCTCGCAATGTAAAACTAGGAATCTAAACGATCACGACGTTTCGTATGCTACTGCAATACTTTGTCAAATGATAATATCGAATGTAGACACTCGGCTTTTTATGCTATACCGTGGCTCCCAACATCACAATCTCGCATGAGCGATTGCGTTCCTGATAGGTCAACAACGGAACCCGCTGATTGGCCGGTGCACACGGGCAAACAACCAATCAACGGAACACTGGATCGGCCCGCCTAACGAAACAGCGTACGGTACGTCGCCACGACACTACCCCGAACAACCGGCCCACAACGGTTGATGCCAAACACACGGCAGAACCCCCCTAGCCACCTTCTCGCTACAACGCTCATATCTACGTATCAATTTGAGGGCAGGGTGCCCGTATGTTCAATCAATAATAGTAAATATATAATCCATTGCGGATATAGTATCGGAAATAATATCGCTAATGATATTCGCTTGTCTCGCAATGTAAAACTAGGAATCTAAACGATCACGACGTTTCGTATGCTACTGCAATACTTTGTCAAATGATAATATCGAATGTAGACACTCGGCTTTTTATGCTATACCGTGGCTCCCAACATCACAATCTCGCATGAGCGATTGCGTTCCTGATAGGTCAACAACGGAACCCGCTGATTGGCCGGTGCACACGGGCAAACAACCAATCAACGGAACACTGGATCGGCCCGCCTAACGAAACAGCGTACGGTACGTCGCCACGACACTACCCCGAACAACCGGCCCACAACGGTTGATGCCAAACCCACGGCAGAACCCCCCTAGCCACCTTCTCGCTACAACGCTCATATCTACGTATCAATTTGAGGGCAGGGTGCCCGTATGTTCAATCAATAATAGTAAATATATAATCCATTGCGGATATAGTATCGGAAATAATATCGCTAATGATATTCGCTTGTCTCGCAATGTAAAACTAGGAATCTAAACGATCACGACGTTTCGTATGCTACTGCAATACTTTGTCAAATGATAATATCGAATGTAGACACTCGGCTTTTTATGCTATACCGTGGCTCCCAACATCACAATCTCGCATGAGCGATTGCGTTCCTGATAGGTCAACAACGGAACCCGCTGATTGGCCGGTGCACACGGGCAAACAACCAATCAACGGAACACTGGATCGGCCCGCCTAACGAAACAGCGTACGGTACGTCGCCACGACACTACCCCGAACAACCGGCCCACAACGGTTGATGCCAAACCCACGGCAGAACCCCCCTAGCCACCTTCTCGCTACAACGCTCATATCTACGTATCAATTTGAGGGCAGGGTGCCCGTATGTTCAATCAATAATAGTAAATATATAATCCATTGCGGATATAGTATCGGAAATAATATGCGAGATTGTGATGTTGGGAGCCACGGTATAGCATAAAAAGCCGAGTGTCTACATTCGATATTATCATTTGACAAAGTATTGCAGTAGCATACGAAACGTCGTGATCGTTTAGATTCCTAGTTTTACATTGCGAGACAAGCGAATATCATTAGCGATATTATTTCCGATACTATATCCGCAATGGATTATATATTTACTATTATTGATTGAACATACGGGCACCCTGCCCTCAAATTGATACGTAGATATGAGCGTTGTAGCGAGAAGGTGGCTAGGGGGGTTCTGCCGTGGGTTTGGCATCAACCGTTGTGGGCCGGTTGTTCGGGGTAGTGTCGTGGCGACGTACCGTACGCTGTTTCGTTAGGCGGGCCGATCCAGTGTTCCGTTGATTGGTTGTTTGCCCGTGTGCACCGGCCAATCAGCGGGTTCCGTTGTTGACCTATCAGGAACGCAATCGCTCATGCGAGATTGTGATGTTGGGAGCCACGGTATAGCATAAAAAGCCGAGTGTCTACATTCGATATTATCATTTGACAAAGTATTGCAGTAGCATACGAAACGTCGTGATCGTTTAGATTCCTAGTTTTACATTGCGAGACAAGCGAATATCATTAGCGATATTATTTCCGATACTATATCCGCAATGGATTATATATTTACTATTATTGATTGAACATACGGGCACCCTGCCCTCAAATTGATACGTAGATATGAGCGTTGTAGCGAGAAGGTGGCTAGGGGGGTTCTGCCGTGGGTTTGGCATCAACCGTTGTGGGCCGGTTGTTCGGGGTAGTGTCGTGGCGACGTACCGTACGCTGTTTCGTTAGGCGGGCCGATCCAGTGTTCCGTTGATTGGTTGTTTGCCCGTGTGCACCGGCCAATCAGCGGGTTCCGTTGTTGACCTATCAGGAACGCAATCGCTCATGCGAGATTGTGATGTTGGGAGCCACGGTATAGCATAAAAAGCCGAGTGTCTACATTCGATATTATCATTTGACAAAGTATTGCAGTAGCATACGAAACGTCGTGATCGTTTAGATTCCTAGTTTTACATTGCGAGACAAGCGAATATCATTAGCGATATTATTTCCGATACTATATCCGCAATGGATTATATATTTACTATTATTGATTGAACATACGGGCACCCTGCCCTCAAATTGATACGTAGATATGAGCGTTGTAGCGAGAAGGTGGCTAGGGGGGTTCTGCCGTGGGTTTGGCATCAACCGTTGTGGGCCGGTTGTTCGGGGTAGTGTCGTGGCGACGTACCGTACGCTGTTTCGTTAGGCGGGCCGATCCAGTGTTCCGTTGATTGGTTGTTTGCCCGTGTGCACCGGCCAATCAGCGGGTTCCGTTGTTGACCTATCAGGAACGCAATCGCTCATGCGAGATTGTGATGTTGGGAGCCACGGTATAGCATAAAAAGCCGAGTGTCTACATTCGATATTATCATTTGCAAAGTATTGCAGTAGCATACGAAACGTCGTGATCGTTTAGATTCCTAGTTTTACATTGCGAGACAAGCGAATATCATTAGCGATATTATTTCCGAATGTTTTACTATGTTGAAAATGTTCTCCTGTTTTTTTGTTTGCGTTCAAACTGTATTAAAGGGACTTAGTAACATTGTCCAAATCCTAAAAATCCAATTGAAATTCTAGCGGTTCCCTCATACCTTGTTGTATTTGTATTAACAATAAAAGCATGGGACAGGTTTTGGTTTTTCAAATTTCCCTTTTGTAAAAAAGATATTTACGATTAAGTGTTCAGATGTCAAATTATCCAATGGAATGTCAGAACCATGTACAAGGTGAGTGCAATGAGTAAGTGAATGTCTCTTTGCATTTTTGCTCATTACTCTACCATATAAAGTCCATTTAACTTGAAATTTTCACACAATACCCAGTGGACATATCAGATAACAACAATAAACATTGTATCAACCATTCATCGCTTTTTGCACATGTCAACAAAGTTACTAGATCCCTTTAAAAACAAATGGAACTGTAATACTAAACATAGGGAAATAACTCTAAATATGTGGTCTTCAAAAATTAACTTTTGGTAACGAATGTCCCTTTTTTTTGCAGGGCTTTCTGGTTGCTCGGATGTGCTACAACTTCGGCTGCGATGCCATGACCAGCAAGCTGCCAGAAGCAGCCGTTGACTGGCTCAGAAATAGCTTTGAGCTTGGGAAGGAATGCCAGGATGTCGACAACAAGTCACAGGTCAATATTTGTATGTAATAATGATAATGATAATAATGTTTGTGATTTTTATAACGCCTAATATGATTGACACAAAACAACAGTTTGGACTCCTAGACACCTAACCAGAAAAAGAGGGAGACAAAGCAGAAGATGGAGGGATGATTTAACAGCATAAAATGGCATTGCTTGGCAGAGAATAGCTCAAGATAGAACAAAATGGAAAATTGGTGAAGAGGCCTTCCTCCTGCAGTGGAGTGAAGTAGGCTGAAGAAGATAATTGATAATCATCTCTAAGAGTTTTACATTATTACCCCAGTGATAATGACATTAAAGTTTGTGCTTGTAAATTTGATTGCATCAATTATAACTTCCATAATTTATTGATTTTCAAAATGATTCGCATACCAATTTGATTTAGAATATTCTGAAGAATTATGAGATGCCCTTTCATTTGCATAATTATACAGTGTAGCTAAAAAAAAAAGGGACATCTAAGTTGGCACACTAATTTTCCCATTCATTTGTTCTTTTAACCCGTTCACTATGAGTTTCTGAAATCTCCTTAGACTTTGACCACAACCCACTTGTTCCCGTAGTCAATAGGTTAATTCCCATTCAATCAAACATTGATTAAATATGACAATTTTGTCAAATAAATGACCTTTTTATGCCTCCGCCAACGAAGTGGCCAGAGGCATTATGTTTTCGGGTTGTCCGTCCGTCCGTCCGTACGTCCGTCCGTCCGTCCGTCCGTCCCGTTTTCGTTCTCGCGATATCTCAAGAACCAGTTGACGGATCAATTTCAAACTTGGTATGAGTGTTCATATTGGGGTGACAATGATCTGATTAGATTTAAGGGGTCATGAGGTCAAAGGTCAAGGTCACAGGACTCAATATATATGCAAAAATGCTTCGTTCTCGCGATATCTCAAGAACTGGTTGACGGATCAAATTCAAACTTGGTATTAGTGTAGATATTGGGGTGGCAATGATCTGATTAGATTTTGGGGTTCATTAGGTCAAAGGTCAAGGTCACAGGACTCAATGTATGTGCAAAAATGCCTTGTTCTTGCGATATCGCAAGAACTGGTTGACAGATCAATTTCAAACTTGGTATGAGTGTACATATCGGGGTGCCACTGATCTGATTAGATTTGGGGGGTCATGAGGTCAAAGGTCAAGGTCACAGGACTCAATATGTATGCGAAAATGGCTTGTAATGGCAAACTTTCAAGAACTGAATGTCAGATTTCAATCAAACTCGGTACCTGAATGTATCATAAAGAGTCAACGTAGCCATAAAATATTGGGGTCATGAGGTTGAGGTCAAGGTCACAGGACTTATTATACATGCAAAAAAGCTTGTAATGCCAAAATGTCAGATTTCAATCAAACTTGGTACCTGAATGTTTTTTAGGGAGCCATCAAAGATTAGGGTCATATGGTCAAGGTCACAGGACTCAGAATATATGAAAAATATTTTTACAAATTAAATCAGTGCATGTTAATATTGGCTTGATATTAAAGGGATAGTTGAGTTTTGGTAGAGAGGGCGCTAGACTACTTATTTTTTTCGTGAGGTAATGAAAAACGAGTGTAAATGAGTGTAAAATTTGAAAGAGCATAATATTTAAATAATAAAATCATCTTTGTTTGATCAAAATCGGTTCAGAGACGGCTGAAATATCCATAAATATAACAATTTGTAATAAAGCTGGGGCCCCAGGTTTTTTAGAGAATTTTGAACCAGCCGTTAAAAATTCAAAAAAATGCTTCCTCTTTTCAAAAAGTTACAAAATAGGTATTTAAATAGTTGTTGGTTATTTCTCTATCTAATCACTATTTCAACAAAACATCACATGCACAATATTTTATTCAAAATGGTTGAAACCGATGAGTGTTTAGAGAGCGCCCTCTTACGTTTTAACGGCTCTTTTTGAATGATAACATGATCTTTACTACGTCATTAGTAATTTTGTGTTCCTTTCTAGTTATAACTATTCGTTTCTAATGTAATGATGCAGGTTTTGGTTACTAAAATTCAGTTTCACCAAAACTGTACTCCTTATCAGAACTCAACTATCCCTTTAAAATCGTGTGATAGCTGAGGCATAATTTTCGAAGATTTTCGAAGATCCATCTAGTTCAGTTTGATTTAGAAGTGAAAAGCAGATTTTAGAAACCCATTCTTGGTTTGGTTCTTATCTTTTGTGTGATTCAGGCTAGAACCTTGAGGCTCCTGGCAAATGCCTACCTGGATTGGGACGCCATACAGTACTCACAGAAAGCACTCAATGCTGTCAGCCTGGCAAATGCTGTAAGTGCATGTTGTCTTTTGTTTGTAATTTATTTAAACAATAACCCAAAAGGCGAGATATAAATCAAACTCAAATAAGGCAAAACATCACTACGTAAGACATTCTCATAGGCAAATCAATGTGCATGTAATGCAGGTGTCATTTGTATGACGCACCTCTTGACCCCCGGGAAAGGTGCGTCGTGGATGCGTCATGTACTCCCATATTGATGACGCACAGTACCGTCATGGAAGCAAAAGGTCAGTCACAACACTGACCCATGTGTGCGTCATAGTCAGTCACTTTACCATGGGTGCGTCAAAAGGTTCGTCAATAAGACCAATAGGACCGTAATTTTCTTGAAATGGTGCGTCACAATTTTGACTCAAATATGCGTCAATGTTTCCTAATGGTGAGTCACTTTTTCTGACGGAGGGTGCGTCATGGTTCATAACAGGGTGACGCACATCGGTACAATGACGCACCTTTCCCAGGGGTCAAGAGGTGCGTCATACAAATGACACCTGCATAAAGGAGGTGTTGTAACTCCACATGAAATCAATAATTTGTGTTTTTTGGTGTAAGACTCTGTAATGTTTGATATTAGGATATTTTTTGGTCAGATTAATTGAATACAAAACTTGTTAGACCACATACGCTTTGTTCAAATGCTTAATTGTCACCTTCAGCATGGTACACAGTACTCACAGAAAGCACTCGATGCTGTCAGCCTGGCAAATGCTGTAAGTACATTCATTTACAAGGGTTTTGTAACATAGTTCTAACCACTCTACCTGAAATCCATAATTTATTTTTGTTGGATGATACCCTTGAATGGTTTATATTAGGATAATCCTTTGTGAGATACATGTACAAAGACCCATACAATGTGTTGGAAGAGAGATACAGGAGTATTCTGGAGTATTGTTATTTGTATGTTCACCAGGAAAGCAGTCATCCCTTTGGGCTGCACTTGAAGGTGAAGATATTGCTCCTTACCGAGGGCACTGACACCAAGCAACTACAAGCAGGTATGTTTAACCCTTTCTTTGGCAATATTTTGAACCCCCCCTGTTCCACATTCAATTTAGCACTGGGTTAGACCAGGTTGCGCTGCTGTGGTCTTCAGGAGTGAATGCCATTTCAACTCTATCTTCTGCAATGTGTGTGGCACCCTTCATTCCTTTTCCAGACACTCTCTTTATATCGTTAGTCCAAGATGTCGGTGGACTGACCACCTCTACCACGTTTCCCTTCAATTGCTCCTTGCAGTATTTGTTTCTCAACTCCTTAATTTCTCCCACAATGTACCCAGCGTACTTCTGATAGATAAGTCTGTACCAACCTTGTTCAGAATCCAAAGAATTGTCTTTCTGTCTTTCCAAGAGCCTTCTGTACATAGCACCAAATCTCAAAAGCATCAGCTTGATATCTGTCATTCTTTGTCATGATTTAAGACTCATGGTAATGATAGGAACCTTGTGTCAACTGCATAATGATTGTTATGCATATTTATGTTATAAGGATAGATACTTTAATAATGAATGTTGCTATAAGTATCATTATTGATTGCAATTATGTCAATTGTTATTATCACTTTCATCATCATCATCATCTTCATCTTCATCTTCCCGATTATCATTGTAATCAACATTATCATCACCACCATCCCCATCATCGTCATCGTTGCCATCATCATTATCATCACATTGTTTTATGCAGCTGTTGAAGAAGCTATCCTCCACAAAGACCTCTCTGTGGATCTTGCTGTGGAAACAGTTAAACTCTTGGCCAAACATGATAAGTAAGATTTTTCTAAAATAACTTTTATCAAGATATGCATGTGAGTGAAATATTTGAAATTGTGTAATGTACTTATTAGTATTTCTTTTTGGTAATTTCACCCATATCTTAGCCCAAACTAATTTGTTTGCCATGAAATGTTCCCAAACGTTTCACTGATAATTATGACATTAAGATAATGATATTATCAGCTTGTATGCATCTAACCAGTCTCTTTGTTTGTGCACATGATGTATGGAAACTGCATGTTATTTAGGGATTGATTACATTTAGCTTTGTCAATGTGACAAATTTCAGACCCAGTGGCCACAGTGAAGAAGAATAATTGAGTGTACACCTACTGAATGCTCTAAATACCTTGATTAAACACGACTGATTTTATTATACAAACTAAACGCAGTGCACTCAGGGAGTGCTGCATACCTCCACCAACACTCAAATGTTGATGTTTGCGTGACCTTGACCTTGCCCTTTGACTTTTGACCTTGAACATGTAATAGGTTCTATTCTAGATGAACACGAAGCTTCTACGAAAAATTGGTAGAGATATCTGTGAAATTGTGTGCAGGAGACTGGTGACGAATAAACAAACAAACAAACAAGACCAAAAACATAACCTGGTATGCTGCACGGAGATCATTGGAGCAAAAATTTGAGACAATTTGTATCCAGAATATCTATTCTATATAAGCCTCCTTATCCAAATTGCTTCTTTGAATTTCCTAAGCCAATAGTTGGACTCGAAAGTTGGTCGAAGCTTAATCTTATATTATTGATTACCTCAACCTATAAAACTTGTTTTGTATTGAAACTAATAATATGAATTACATTTATCTAGGATTGACCTGTCTCAGACGGCCTGCCGACGTTTGACTAGTCGCTTTGCCAGTGCACCTGATGTGGGGAAGCTGCTTGTGCTCCAGCTAGAGCTACTGACCAAGAACAAGAGATTCCAGCAAGCCAGAAATCTGATGGAGGAAATCATAAGCGGTAAGTCTGCCTACCATGTTTTAAAAATGAAAATGAGCAAAGTAAATAAGGCTTCCCAAGATTCTAACAGGAGACCTCCAGATGCTAGAACGTGCTCTACTGACTGAGCTAGAAAGCTCCTGTGGTGGTTTGTTTGTCACCGAAACCCATTTAAATGCCTTTTTTGTGACTCAATATATTCCCCATGGTGGCCCTATGGAGCAAGTTATGTCAAGACTTATCAAGTTTATAGTGGCCCCCAAACATGCTTGCTGAAGTCTTGACTAGTCGCTTTGCCAGTGCACCTGATGTGGGCAAGCTGGTGGTGCTCCAGCTAGAACTATATACTGACCAAGAACAAGATATTCCAGCAAGCTAAGAATCTCATGGAGGAAATCAAAAGCGGTAAGTCCGCCTACCATGTTTTAAAAATGAAAATGAGCAAAGTAAAATAGTGCTTCCCCTGGATTCTAACCAAAGACCTCCAAATTGCTAGAACGGTGCTCTACTGACTGAGCTAGAAAGCTCATGTAATGGTTTGTTCGTCCCTGAAACCATTTTAACACCCTTTTTGTGACCCAATATTTGCCCCTTGGTGGCCCTATGGGGTAATATAAAGACTTATCAAGTTTATTAAGTTAAAGTCCTTCCTGTGCCAATTTTGGAACATAAGGCGGAGTCTATCTCTGATTCATTAACTCTAGGCCACAGAAGGGGGCCAGTCCTCTGGTAACTCGTGTGATTAACTTTCCCTTCTCCATTCTATACATAGCGAGCGCCTGGCTAGAAGGCAGAAGGTACCATTTTTAAAGTCTTTTGTTTGATCCGGTCTGGGTTTGAACCCGGGACCTCCCATGTATGAGGCGGACACTCTAACCACTAAGCCACCATGCTCGGTTTATCAAATTTATAGTGGCCCTAAAACAGGCTTGCCTGCTACCTCAATTTTGTTTCATTGCTTACACAACGTTTTCCAAATGGTGGCCATAGTCGGCAAGGAAATTAAGTCCTGTCAAGTTTATAGTGGCCCTAATATAGGACTTTGGTGGCTACAAAAATGAACAATATTTACAAATCAGTTGCAGTAGGTAGCCCAAACTTTATAGTGAGTGTAAGTGTGCCATTACCTTTACATTGTTTTGTACTGGTATAATGTTCTGTATATTTCCTTTTAATTTGTATGTCATTTTAAATGTTTTTTATCTTGTAAATTCACTTGTAATTTAGCCTTTTGGCTACAAATAGTTTAATAAAAATACCTTGAATTGTAGTCTTCATGCAGCTGTATGGCATGGGAAAAAACTGGTAGATGTTTAGCTTTATGATTTATATTAAGTGCAAATCATCATTTTTTAAACTGATTAATTTAATTTACTGATTCAGTGTTGTGAATGATGATCCTATCTTTTCCCCATGAAACCTGCAGACCACCGTTCCTTACTCGAGGGCTGTGTGTTGAGGCAGCTGCACACAATACTGTGGGAACAGGCCGCAGCTGTGTTTGAGGTAGGTATTATCACACATAGACATTTATGCATCTTTCATGTAGGCCAGGGGGGTGTTTCAAAAAGATCCTAAGTTGAACTTAACACTAAGTTGGACTTACAAATTATGGAAAGATATTTGTAGCCTTGGAATAAAATATATTAAAATGCAAAAATGCAAGTATTTTAGACTTTCATACATTTAACATGAAGAACATGAAATCTCATATATATATCACAACACCATATAGGGGTCAGTTATCTATAGAAGATGTTGAACTACTAGAAACACTTAGCTTTCTAAGACACATGTGGCAGGTTGGACACAGAACCAACAACCTTTTGTATTGCAATAATGGTGGCCGATTACTGGAAGTCCAGCACATTTCATAATGCTACATCACCATAGAGGGGGTCAGCTATCTGGAGAAGATGTTGAACTACTATAGACACTTAGCTTTCTAAGACACATGTGGCAGGTTGGACATAGAACCAACAACCTTTTGCATTGCAATAAGGAGGTCGATGATTGGAAGACAAGCACCCATTTGATAATGCCAATATCAAATTTGTGTTGGGGGGGGGGGGGGGGGGGTGGGGGTCAGTTATCTATAGAAGATGTTGAACTACTAGAAACACTTAGCCTTCTAGAATACATGTAGCAGGTTCGACATAGAACCAACAACCTTTTGCATTGCAATAAGGAGGTCGATGATTGGAAGACAAGCACCCATTTGATAATGCCAATACACAATTTGTGTTGGGGGGCGAGGGGGGGGGGGGGGGGTCAGTTATCTATAGAAGATGTTGAACTACTAAGGACACCTTAGCCTTCTAAGACACATGTGGCAGGTTGGACACAGAACCAACAACCTTTTGCATTGCAATAAGGAGGTCGATGATTGGAAGACAAGCACCCATTTGATAATGCCAATACACAATTTGTGTTTGGGGGGGGGGGGGGGGGTCGGTTATCTATAGTAGATGTTGAACTACTGGGTACACTTAGCCTTCTAAAATACATGTGGCAGGTTGGACACAGAGCCAACAACCTTTTGAATTGAAATATTGAGGCCAATGATTAGTGTCGAGCAGCCATCTGATCAAATGGTCATGTGGCATGATCAGATGGATGCTTGACTTCCAGGCATTAGCCCCCACTTTTTTTTTGATAGGATTTGTTATCAAGGGGAGATTTTATTCTCAAAAGCATTTAGACTTATGGCAGGTAGGACTACAAACCAACAACATTTTGTACTGAAAGATGGGGGCTAATGCCTGAAGTCAAGCATCCATCTGATCATGTCACATGACCATTTGTGGTGGGGTTAGTTATCCATAGAAGATGTTAAACTACTAGGGACACTTGGCCATATAAATTACATGTGGCAGCTTGAAATTATACAGAAATCTAAGTGGGTTACAAGCCAGCGACTAGCTTGCGACTAGCTTGCGACTAGCTTGCGATTAGCTAGCAGCAAGCTTAATAAGCTATCTCTGCCCGAATTAAGCTTGCGAACATTTATCTGCATGCTTAAAATATGCCGCACACTCACAATTTCATCAGAAATCGCCTATTAAGCTTGCCGCTAGCAAGTCACTAGCTAGCCGCAAGCTAGTCACTGGCTTGCGGCGCGCTTAAGATTTCTGTAGGGGTAACACTGAAACAACAACCTTATGTATTGAAGGATGAAGACCAATGACTGGAAGTCAAGTGTCCTTGTGATCATGCCACAACACCATTTGTGGTAGGGTTTGTTATCTATACTGTATACATGATGTTAAACTACTTGCACACTAGGCTCTGAAAGACAGATATGATGCCATACAAAACTTATTTGGAACTCTAGTGGTTCTTACATACCTTGTTGTATTCCTATTACCAATAGAAGCATGGAACAGGTTTTGCATTTTGAATTTCCCTTTCGTTAAAAAGATATTTACGATTGAAGTGTTCAGATTTTTGATTATCCACAGGAAAGTTACAACTGTGAACAAAATCAGTGAAATGAGTTAGCAAATATCACTTTGCAATTTTTACTCAGTCATATGACATCCATTTACCAGGGATTTTTCACCCATCCCTCAGTGGCCGTATCACATATAAATATTAATTTTAAGTTACTAGATCCCTTTAATAGGAAATGTCATAAAAGTAACTACAATGTAAATGTTAGCAAACTGCTCTTGTTTTGTCAGACTGACTGCACAGAAGCCTTGGTGTGGTACAACTATTCCTTGAGCGTTCTCTCAGACAATGTAGCTAACTGGTCTTATTGTTTTGTCAGACCGACTGCACAGAAGCCTTGGTGTGGTACAACTATTCCTTGAGCCTTCTCTCAGACAATGTAGCTAACTGGTCTATTGTTTTGACAGACTGACTGCACAGAAGCCTTGGTGTGGTACAACTATTCCCTGAGCCTTCTCTCGGACAATGTAGCTAACTGGTCTATTGTTTTGACAGACTGACTGCACAGAAGCCTTGGTGTGGTACAACTATTCCCTTAGCCTTCTCTCAGACAATGTAGCTAACTGGTCTATTGTTTTGACAGACTGACTGCACAGAAGCCTTGGTGTGGTACAACTATTCCCTGAGCCTTCTCTCGGACAATGTAGCTAACTGGTCTATTGTTTTGACAGACTGACTGCACAGAAGCCTTGGTGTGGTACAACTATTCCTTGAGCCTTCTCTCAGACAATGTAGCTAACTGCTCTTGTTTTGTCAGACTGACTGCACAGAAGCCTTGGTGTGGTACAACTATTCCTTGAGCCTTCTCTCAGACAATGTAGCTAACTGCTCTTGTTTTGTCAGACTGACTGCACAGAAGCCTTGGTGTGGTACAACTATTCCTTGAGCCTTCTCTCAGACAATGTAGCTAACTGCTCTTGTTTTGTCAGACTGACTGCACAGAAGCCTTGGTGTGGTACAACTATTCCTTGAGCCTTCTCTCAGACAATGTAGCTAACTGCTCTTGTTTTGTCAGACTGACTGCACAGAAGCCTTGGTGTGGTACAACTATTCCTTGAGCCTTCTCTCAGACAATGTAGCTAACTGGTCTTATTGTTTTGTCAGACTGACTGCACAGAAGCCTTGGTGTGGTACAACTATACCATGAGCCTCCTCTCGGACAATGTAGCTAACTGGTCTTATTGTTTTGTCAGACTGACTGCACAGAAGCCTTGGTGTGGTACAACTATTCCTTGAGCCTTCTCTCAGACAATGTAGCTAACTGGTTTAATGTTTTTTTCAGACTGACTGCACAGAAGCCTTGGTGTGGTACAACTATTCCTTGAGCCTTCTCTCAGACAATGTAGCTAACTGGTTTAATGTTTTTTTCAGACTGACTGCACAGAAACCTTGGTGTGGTACAACTATTCCTTGAGCCTTCTCTCAGACAATGTAGCTAACTGGTTTAATGTTTTTTTCAGACTGACTGCACAGAAGCCTTGGTGTGGTATAACTATTCCTTGAGCCTTCTCTCAGACAATGTAGCTAACTGGTCTATTGTTTTGTCAGACTGACTGCACAGAAGCCTTGGTGTGGTACAACTATTCCCTGAGCATTCTCTCAGACAATGTAGCTATCTGGTCTATTGTTTTGTCAGACCTACTGCACAGAAGCCTTGGTGTGGTACAACTATTCCCTGAGCCTTCTCTCAGACAATGTAGCTAACTGGTCTATTGTTTTGTCAGACTGACTGCACAGAAGCCTTGGTGTGGTACAACTATCCCCTGAGCCTTCTCTCGGACAATGTAGCTAACTGGTCTATTGTTTTGTCAGACTGACTGCACAGAAGCCTTGATGTGGTACAACTATTCCCTGAGCCTTCTCTCAGACAATGTAGCTAACTGGTCTATTGTTTTGTCAGTCTGACTGCACAGAAGCCTTGGTGCGGTACAACTATTCCTTGAGCCTTCTCTCAGACAATGTAGCTAACTGCTCTATTGTTTTGTCAGACTGACTGCACAGAAGCCTTGGTGTGGTACAACTATTCCCTGAGCCTTCTCTCAGACAATGTAGCTAACTGCTCTTGTTTTGTCAGACTGACTGCACAGAAGCCTTGGTGTGGTACAACTATTCCCTGAGCCTTCTCTCAGACAATGTAGCTAACTGCTCTATTGTTTTGTCAGACTGACTGCACAGAAGCCTTGGTGTGGTACAACTATTCCCTGAGCCTTCTCTCAGACAATGTAGCTAACTGCTCTTGTTTTGTCAGACTGACTGCACAGAAGCCTTGGTGTGGTACAACTATTCCCTGAGCCTTCTCTCAGACAATGTAGCTAACTGGTCTATTGTTTTGTCAGACTGACTGCACAGAAGCCTTGGTGTGGTACAACTATTCCCTGAGCCTTCTCTCAGACAATGTAGCTAACTGGTTTAATGTTTTTTTCAGACTGACTGCACAGAAGCCTTGGTGTGGTACAACTATTCCTTGAGCCTTCTCTCAGACAATGTAGCTAACTGGTTTAATGTTTTTTTCAGACTGACTGCACAGAAACCTTGGTGTGGTACAACTATTCCTTGAGCCTTCTCTCAGACAATGTAGCTAACTGGTTTAATGTTTTTTTCAGACTGACTGCACAGAAGCCTTGGTGTGGTATAACTATTCCTTGAGCCTTCTCTCAGACAATGTAGCTAACTGGTCTATTGTTTTGTCAGACTGACTGCACAGAAGCCTTGGTGTGGTACAACTATTCCCTGAGCATTCTCTCAGACAATGTAGCTATCTGGTCTATTGTTTTGTCAGACCTACTGCACAGAAGCCTTGGTGTGGTACAACTATTCCCTGAGCCTTCTCTCAGACAATGTAGCTAACTGGTCTATTGTTTTGTCAGACTGACTGCACAGAAGCCTTGGTGTGGTACAACTATTCCCTGAGCCTTCTCTCGGACAATGTAGCTAACTGGTCTATTGTTTTGTCAGACTGACTGCACAGAAGCCTTGATGTGGTACAACTATTCCCTGAGCCTTCTCTCAGACAATGTAGCTAACTGGTCTATTGTTTTGTCAGTCTGACTGCACAGAAGCCTTGGTGCGGTACAACTATTCCTTGAGCCTTCTCTCAGACAATGTAGCTAACTGCTCTATTGTTTTGTCAGACTGACTGCACAGAAGCCTTGGTGTGGTACAACTATTCCCTGAGCCTTCTCTCAGACAATGTAGCTAACTGCTCTTGTTTTGTCAGACTGACTGCACAGAAGCCTTGGTGTGGTACAACTATTCCCTAAGCCTTCTCTCAGACAATGTAGCTAACTGCTCTATTGTTTTGTCAGACTGACTGCACAGAAGCCTTGGTGTGGTACAACTATTCCCTGAGCCTTCTCTCAGACAATGTAGCTAACTGCTCTTGTTTTGTCAGACTGACTGCACAGAAGCCTTGGTGTGGTACAACTATTCCCTGAGCCTTCTCTCAGACAATGTAGCTAACTGGTCTATTGTTTTGTCAGACTGACTTTCACAGAAGCCTTGGTGTGGTACAACTATTCCCTGAGCCTTCTCTCAGACAATGTAGCTAACTGGTCTATTGTTTTGTCAGACTGACTGCACAGAAGCCTTGGTGTGGTACAACTATTCCCTGAGCCTTCTCTCAGACAATGTAGCTAACTGGTCTATTGTTTTAACAGTCTGACTGCACAGAAGCCTTGGTGTGGTACAACTATTCCCTGAGCCTTCTCTCAGACAATGTAGCTAACTGGTCTATTGTTTTGTCAGACTGACTGCACAGAAGCCTTGGTGTGGTACAACTATTCCCTGAGCCTTCTCTCAGACAATGTAGCTAACTGGTCTATTGTTTTGTCAGACTGACTTTCACAGAAGCCTTGGTGTGGTACAACTATTCCCTGAGCCTTCTCTCAGACAATGTAGCTAACTGGTCTATTGTTTTGTCAGACTGACTGCACAGAAGCCTTGGTGTGGTACAACTATTCCCTGAGCCTTCTCTCAGACAATGTAGCTAACTGGTCTATTGTTTTAACAGTCTGACTGCACAGAAGCCTTGGTGTGGTACAACTATTCCCTGAGCCTTCTCTCAGACAATGTAGCTAACTGGTCTATTGTTTTAACAGTCTGACTGCACAGAAGCCTTGGTGTGGTACAACTATTCCCTGAGCCTTCTCTCAGACAACGTGGACATGGAGGAGGCAAACATCGCCAAGCTGCAGCGCAACAGAGCCTCATGTTACATCAACTTGCAGCAGTTCAAAAAGGTATGAAATAGCGTAACAAGATTACACATTGACCATGTAATATGAAAACAATATTTAACTTTTATATAAAGTGTTAGAAAAGAAAAAAAATCTCATAATCAAATCCAGAAACCTGTATACATTGTATCAACCATTCATCACTTTTTACACATGTCAACAAATAACTTACTAGATTCCTTTACACTGTGATGTGATTGTTTTCTGTGCATTTAAGGCCACTTTTCATCTTCTAAGTTGGCACTATCACGCTCTGAATTCATTATAAACAATGAATTAACTCTTAACGTGCCAGGGATTTTAATGCTCTATGGCATTTGTGTGCACTGTAACTCGCAAAAATGCAAGCTTGGCACGTTAGGAGTTAATATAAATGAATGATTTTGTTTTGTGGACCCATGCAGGCAGAGGATGCGATGAAGGAGGCTGACAAGCATGATCCAGATAACCCTTTCACCCACTACCTACTCTTCAAGGTGGCCATACATAATGGCGACAATAAGCAAGGTAAACATTTGTTTAGAATTTACCAATTTACCAAGGAACTACGGTCCTAAAATAACCAGGTTGGGTCATTGGAAAATGCATCATTTTTTAACGGGAATCAACTGAATCTTGAAATGATCTCATCAGCAAAACAAATTTGCATTCTTTTTTGTATGCACATAATGGACAATTCTACAACTGTCTTGATTGTGTGACATGGTTACATCAGCAACAATTATTTTCAATAAAGTTTTGAATGAACATAATGCAAGCAATCTACATTTATCTAAATTGTGTAGCTATTGCTGCGATCCAGAAGCTAGGCATGGCTGCAGCCCGGCCGGCCTCTGATGTGTCCCACGGAGAGGAGGTGCACAGTTTGATCTCACTGGCCGCTCAGCTTGCATTTGAGGTGAGTTAGACCCACCCTTTATTAACATGCTCTAAATTGACAATGTTGAGTAAGAAACTATTTTGTGGGTGATTGTGTACGTAGCTACTGTACATGTAATGTATCGCTGCCATCCAGAAGCTAATCATGGCAGCAGTCCAGCCAGACTCGGTTGTGTCCCATGTCTCGCTGGCCGCTCAGCTTGCATTTGAGGTGAGTTAGATCCACCCTTTGGTAACATGCTCTAACTTTACCCATTTACATCACTGGCCTGTAATGTCTAGCAAGTAAATTTGTATATACAGTCAACTTCGCGTAAGTCGATCTTGATGGGACCGTGTGAAACACGTCGACTTAGGCGATATTCGACTTGCGCGTAAGTCGAAGAAAATTCGACTTACAGTTACGTGTAAGTTGTACATAGACATCCCCGCCCCCGGCCCCTACCCTATAGCTCAGGGACCGTGCGCAGCTAGCGGCCGATGGGATGTCAGTTATCGTTGCAGGCATCAGAAAAAATAAACTGTTACGTACACAGAACTCGACTTCACACTCCTACTTGGACAAATATATGAGAATATACAAAATCATACTCGTTCAGTGATTAATTTTATTGTAGACATAAATAATCTTCGCTTACATGGTACTTGTTATTATGTAAATTGTGTGGATCCACGCTTCTTTGAATTCTCTGGCCACACGCTAGCTAGCTAGCTAGCTATGCACTAACTACATGCATGTACTACTACGCGATATGCACGTGGTACGTGTATGTCTTTGTGACATTCGTTATGGGAGCCTGCATTGAAGGACGGTACCGTACGGTGTACGTATGGGGAGAAAAAGGAGAGAAGGGGAGATCGAGAGAGATGCGAGATAAGAACAGAGGATCTAGAGCGTCAGATCAGTGCGCATATGCGCTGGCAGTGCAGTGCCAGTGCATTGTAAAAAAAAATGATGTGTGACCGTAATCGGTAACACAATGCGGTTTACTTCGAGCAAGGAGTAAAAATAACTTCTTGCTTCGACTTACGCGATGCAAATTTCATGTTTTGCTTTGAAAGTGTGTCAGGAATTTGATCGACTTGGGCGATAATTCGACTTACAAAAATGGACTTATGCAGTGGAATAACACACGCAAGTGTATGACGATAAATCGGGACTTTTTATAATCATCGACTTACGCGATTATTCGATATATGCGACTTCGACTTACGCGGAGTTGACTGTATGTGACTTTTCACATAGAATCAGACATTGGTGGCCCCACAATTAATAAATTGGAAAGTCTGTTACATTCAATTGCCCTGAATGGCAAATCAAAATTGGCACTAGTGAAAGGTTTATAGTTGCCCTGAGTATTGGTGGTCTTGGGCCAGCAATCATTTAAAGCTTGTCACATAATAGGTGGCTGGGCAACAGAATTCTGTGGCCCAAAACCAAGGAAGTCAGAAGAAAGTCTCTAAAAACTAGCGCAAGTAAGTGCTAATCTTGAGCCCCAAGTAACTCATAATTGTTTACTGCATTAATGCTACAGGAGGGCTTGTCCCCTTTTGTAGCTTTCACTTCTCATGTTAGGAGTTTGGAAAAGATCTTTTACATTGACACTTGATCTTATTTTTCCTTCTCTGTTTAATCTTGACAGAGGAGTAACCGTGAGGTTGCCATAGCTTCCCTGGAGGGGTTGATCCAGTGCTCCCCACAGATACAACAGATACTCACCTGCTACCGGTAAGCTTTACATAGTTACCCCCTAAATTTTAACCCTAAGGTGATCCATTAACCCCATAACTACGGGAACCGGGTGGGTTGTGTACAATGTCTATGGGGATTTTACAAACTCGAAGGGAATGGGATAACCTTATGATACTTCTAAAAGTAATATTTATTTCAAACATATAGGGAAACTGACCAGAAGTATATATTATAAAGGAACAAATTAGTCAAGAAAATGGTGTTTCTGCGTGATTCTGGTGAAGCTCCATTTTATTTGCTCACTTTTTAAAAGTAATATTTGACACAAGAATCATATTCCAATATAATTGTAAGATGAATGATGTGTGAAAGTTTAGTCTAAAAAGAACACTGTTAAGCAAGTGGAAAAAGTAAACATCACTGCTGAATTTCATCACCTACATGCTGTACCCACTAATTTTGACTGCAATCAAAAAGCATTCATGAAACACTTTTCATTAAGTCAAACATATCTCCATAAATAGACACAAAGTGTGAGGGCAAGTGGGCATAATTTAAAAACAAATATATTTCACCCGTAAATAATGTGATTTTAAAATAAATTGTATTACATTCATAGAACTCAATTTAATCAAAATAATTTAATCAACAAATAATTACAGGACATCAACGTTATAAATACTAATTTATTAAAGGATTTGGGAAAAATTTACAAGAAGAAATTAATAAATACTTACTTGTTTGATTCCCCAGTTGCTTGACTAGGCTTCGTCTCACACTGTCCGAAGGAAGTGCAGAACCAGCGTGAGTATGGGAAAGGGGAATTTTAACCCCTTGACTACAGGAACCGAGTGGGCTGTGCACAGAGTTGATGGTGATTTCAGAAACTCAAAGGGTCAAGAACAGTCAAACCTGTCTTAGTGGCTACCTGTCTGTAGCAGCCAACCGGCCTATAGTGCCCCCCAAAAGTGATCCCCTACAGTCAAACCTGTCTTAGTGGCCACCTGTCTATAGCAGCCAACCTGCCTATAGTACCTTCAAAAGTGATTGTCTGCAGATAAAAATAATTTAAGGAACTTGTCAATAAAGTTCTCCTGTCTACATTTTCCACTTTTCTTGTCTCCCTTAGGTGGTTATAACTATATGCATGTTTGAATGGAGTCTGTTTAAGTGCAAAGTAAACTGGTAAAGATGTGCTGTAATGTGGAACTTGCATTACAAAGAAATAAATAGCATCTGTATTGCAAACTTCTTCATTCTTTTACTTGCGTTACTTCTACCAGAGTTTTACAATTTATGATTTTATGTAAAGCAAAATTAAATTGTATTCTTTTTATTATGACATATTCATAAGTTGTGTATCTCTAACCCATTCATATTGTCTGAGAGATACGTAAAAGTGTTTGGTGATGATATGATGCCAATGTGTAAATGGTACATCTCTTTTCCTTTGTAGGGTTGAAGCCAACATAGTAGCATCATACTTAGAATCAGGTTTGCTTCGTTTATAAAGTTCAGTTTGGTTTACACATTCAATTTCATAATTGTTTTACTTTGGACATTTATTTCTTTTGTTGTCATATTAAAGAGAAAGAACATTTTGAGTTAAACCTAGTTCTTGTGGCTAAAACTTGTGGAATTTTTGTTTAAACTAGTAGTTATCATATGTGATCTTACACCACAAAACGACCATTAAGTCGCGGATATAGTTTCTCTGTTATTCGCTAAAATAGTCAAATTTGGTTAAAAGTATGAGATTCTGGATTTTTTGTATTTCCTGAATGAAGGTATCTTAATCTACCTTGTTTTTTCATCAAATACAAATTATCAGATTACAGCGCTTGAATGGACGCCGATCTTTGAAGTGGCCCGTTTCTCCCTTGTTTTAAAACTACTTCAGCCATTTTCCAAATCTTTGGCGCTCATTTTCAGAGGGTTTGCCTTGTCTGAATATGACAAATTACATACCATTTTAAAGGTAATGAATTCTACTGTGATGTCATATGAAAATCAGCATAATCATTTTCCCAGACTTATTGGTCGTTTTGTGGTGTAAGGTCACATATTACCATGCTTGAATGCTAAAGAGATCGTAAAGGGAACCAACACCCCAAAATAATATTCTTATAAATGAAAGGTAATAGTTTTAGTAATCCATTCCTCCAAATAGTCCAAGAAAAATAGGTTTCCAGACAAAGCATATAATTTTAAAACTCGTCACCATACTAACGTACAGGTCTGTGTTTATGGGTCTGCAGAAGAAGACTATCTATTGTCTTTTTTTAAGGGCCCTCTACATTTGAATTCTAGAATCCATTCCATTTTATTGATTTTGTCTTTATAATAATTTTGTTCTCATGATTGTTGGTCATGATCGTTTTTGTTTTACTTTGCGTTCGGAGAAGAGCATGCCTCTTTCATATAATTCAGTCTTCAAACAAGTTTTGAGTGAAATAATTCAGATGGATTCTTTTTCTTTGGGTAACTACATGTAGTTTGATTACTTTGTGAACGTTCAGTTTAATATTTACTTGTGCATATTAATAAACCCGTTCAGGACTGAGTGATTTTGCTATAACATGTATTCTCCATAGACCCCAGCCCGAGAATTTTCGGGACCAGTCCTGAATGGGTTAAACTCGTACAACAAAATGTCAAATATCACTTTGCATTTTTGGTCATTACTAGGTCATATGACATTTATTTACTGTGTAATTTTTACAAATCACTCATTGGACATCAGATAAAAAACCCACACATTTCATCAACTTTTTATCAGTTTTTTCACCTGTCAACAAAGTTATTAGATCCCTTTAATTTGGCCACTAAAAATCTTGTATTGGCCACCAAAGAATTAGGATCTGCAACACGCAAGTGTATGGTCGCAATCTAGTATGTGATGTGCATTTCGGCCACCTGAAAGACAAGCTGAAGAGGGAGCCCTCTGCATAATATAGATAATACTATCCTTTTGATTTGTGTGATTTCCTTTATTATTTTGTTGCAGTGCTGAAACATTTGACAGGGATGAATGCCCAGGAGGTGCTGTCAGCAACCCAGGAGGAGTCGGTGAAAAATGAGGCTTCTTGGTTCATGAAAGTTGGTGAGATTATCGTGTCTGTTTCCATTGTTCTGGATAAAGACCATTTAATTCATCATTATATAGCAAAAGCTACTTTCCAATATTTTGTTTTGTGTGTATTTTCTATAACCATATAATTACACTGGGTCCAAAAAGAAACTTATATTTTTTCACATGATCATATCTTAAAATCCTGTGCATCAAAATGAACCAAAATGACACACAGGATTACTTAAATACTCTACTCTCAAAACATGTCAGTAACCAAGCAGTTGCCCAACTGACACAACCGCAAATAGTACTGACATGGAACAACTTCCGGGACCACATGTCACTGCAGTATAAGGGACAATCCGCCTGTTAATGCACACACTTAGAGCTGCTCTACATGAAGAGAGGAACAATCTCCCCAAGCCTGTATCAGAAACCTGGTGGACAGCATGCATATCAGATGCACTAAATGATTCCAAGCACATGGTGGACACACCCACTATTGATGTCTGTGTTTGGGTAACTGACATTACCTTAATTTCAATTTGTTTTGACTTCCTCACCTGCCTTAAACTCTGTTTCCAAAATGTCCAGGCTGTGACATGTGATACAGCTGACGGGTCCATATCAGTGCATTTTTCGGTTCTGTCAGTAAGGTAACCGTTTTGATATTGACATGTCATTGGAGTAGGGTATTTAAGTAATCCCGTGTGTCATTTTTGTTAATTTTGATGGACAGACTTTCAATATATGATAATGAGAAAAAATATAAGTTTCTTTTTGGGCCCAGTGTATTTACATTGATGCTACTTGGTTTGTGAACGTATCTGTTTGCAAATTGCTATTGATCATGACGTGATTCCATCGCTTAGAGAAAACCGCTTCTCAGGGCCTGGCAAGCGGTATGATATTTCAGGTCTCAAGCCTGCATCGAGTAGATTTTTATCACTGTTGACACTTTCTTATCACTAGCCCCTCTCTCTGTGATAGCACTGGGCCTCGGGGGCAGTTAACACAGCTGGGATTGTTGACAGTAGTTGAATGTGACCGAGTTGATTACCACGATGGTGGAGATCAAACGATAGAATTACCTAATGTAATTTAAGTCCATTTTATGCATCAGTTGCTTTCTGATATCCTGTCTGTGTTCTGCATATAAACACCAGCCATGCATGGTTTACTTTGAGCATTTTTAAACGAAAGTTTCTCTCACAATATTGTTAAATATATGAACGAATGATTATAGCACTCAGTTCCAGGTTTTCTTTGGTAAACTTCTGCAAATAATCTAAAACTTGTGCTACAGGTAAGCTATTACATTTGTATCATATAGAGTACATGTAATTGAATAAGTTCCTTCTTTTTCTGCGGGAGAAATGTTCCGAACTGGCCTGTTACTCATTTATGACTTGTCAATAATGTGGTCAGGCCGATATACTTTACATTGTTATTATTAAGCTGCATGTTCATGTTTAACCTGTTAACTACTTGATGTTTGTATTGCATGCTTTCTTTATAACTGATATTACTGACAGCCTGGAACCTGGCTATAGATTGTGTCTACACTCACTCACAAGTTGTTTTCATCCATATCAATATATCTCGTATCATATTGAAGATTGACAGCAG
Organism: Echinarachnius parma; assembly: GCA_037951105.1. Lineage (NCBI taxonomy): Eukaryota > Metazoa > Echinodermata > Echinoidea > Clypeasteroida > Echinarachniidae > Echinarachnius > Echinarachnius parma. The sequence goes on along the minus strand of JBAMJV010011486.1, from coordinate 123,413 downwards.
CACTTTACATGAGATACATGATACATCGTTATCTGCTGCACACTAGCTCACATGTTAGCTTGTTCAATAGGATTTTATTTTATTATTACATGTATTTAACAAAAATCCCAATCAAGTATTTTCTGGTCCTGTCTTGTATAGGTTTGTTATCATCCATTTGTTATCCGTATGTTTATCTCTGACAGCTTGGAACCTGGCGATCGAGCACTCTACTGTGCCCTCACTCACTCACAAGTTCTTTGACCTTTGTGGACAGGTGAGATTTGTAAACCTACAAACTTATTTGTATGTGTTGGGGGAGGGGGTTCTTACAAGGCTCAATGTTGTTGGTGCTGCCTTGTTTGATAGAGTCTTTGTACTTTTTCAGCTTAGTTACTATTATCTCAAAATACTACTAGTAAGATGGTGGGATCATGTTTATGTAGATCATTACTGGGTACTTTGGTTTAGCCTCTATAATTTGATATGTCTATTTCCCCTTTAATTTATCTGAAACGTAGGTTAATTTAGCTTTCACAAAATATGATCAATGGAGCTCTCATTTGTATGTGGAAATGGCATACTCACAATGAAGGCCAAAATGAAGAAGAAATGTTAGTTTTAAAGTGATTATTGTCATTTTTATGCCTCTGCAACGAAGTAGCCGTAGGCATTATGTTTTCGGGTTGTCCGTCCGTCCGTCCGTACGTACGTACGTCCCGTTCTCGTTATCGCGTTATATCAAGAACCGATTGACGGATTCTCATCAAACTTGGTTCATGTATGTATCTTGAGGTGCCAATGATCTGATTAGATTTTGGGGTCATGAAGTCAAAGGTCACAGGGCTCATTATATATGCAAAAATAGCTCGTGATCGCGTTTTCTCAAGAACCGATTGACGGATTCTCACCAAACTTAGTCCATGTATGCATCCTGGAATGCCAATGAACTGATTAGATTTTGGGGTCATGAGGTCAAAGGTCAAAGGTCACAGGGCTCTTATATATATATGCAAAAATAGCTCGTGATCGCGTTATTTCAAGAAGCGTTTGACGGATTCTCACCAAACTTGGTTCATGTATTTATCCTGGAATGCCAATGAACTGATTAGATTTTGGGGTCATGAGGTCAAAGGTCACAGGGCTCATTATATATGCAAAAATAGCTATTTTTTAAAGAAGTGATCAATGGATTTGTACCATACTTGGTACATGTATATATCTTGAGGTGACTAATAAGTGGTTAGATTTGGGGGTCATGAGGGGGGATACATATGCAAAATTAGCTTGTCATTGCAAAATCTCAAGAACTGAATATCAGATTTCAATCAAACTTGGTACCTGAATGTATCCCAGGAAGCCATTGTAGCCATCAGAGGTCAAAGGTCAAGGTCACATGACTCATGCTAAAAAAGCGTATAATTGCAATATCTCAAGAACCAGTTGACAAACTTGGTACCTACATTGTATTTGTATCTTGTAATTTTCACTGTTAAAATTGAGTTGAATTAATTTAGTGCATGTTAATTTGAGCTTGATATAAATCATGCAATGGCGGAGGCATCATTTTCAACTGCGCGCAGTCGAAGATCCATCTAGTTCTCTTAGTTTTGTGAGCTCCTTGCCAACGATGCCAGTTTCTTATGGTGCGTGAAGTGTTTTTGAGACCAGCCCTGAATGGCCAAAATGGACCATAATGAAGACAAATTATGAATTGAAGATCTTGTAGGTAGCCCACCATGTTCCTGTAGGCAAGGGGTTAAAGTTATTATTGCCATTTTGCTCTTGAGCACTTTTGTGAGCTGCTTGCCAACCATGTCAGTATCCTATGGTGCCTGAAGTGTTTTTGAGACCGTCCCTGAATGGCCAAAATGAGCCAAAGTGAAGAAGAAACGGTAATTCAAGATTTTAAAATCCCCATAGACATGATTGATAGTCTGTCTGGTTACACTTTAGGGGTTAAAGTTATTATCGTGATTTTGCCCTTCAGTTTTGTGAGCTGCTTGCCAATGATGCCAGTAACCTTGGACGGCAGAAGACATGTCAGGTGATGGCTGCAGCAGCCTGTCTGCAGATGGCAAGGGAATCCGCAGGAGGTGATAAGGTCAGTACAGTGGCTTTCACGGTGGCTTCCCCAAGTCAGCAGGAAAGACCTACGGGTCATAGGAATTCAATATTTCTTTTTTTCCTGCCAGGGAGGCTCAACCGTGGTGCTTTTTACTTAGAATTCATTGTTCAATTTATATTTTTACTTTGTACCTTGTATGAAATGCCGAATAGATAATAATAGTAATGATAATAGTGCAGTAATTTGATTGACACTGTGTGAAATAAATAAAAGAGACTATATTTAATTATTTTATCCTTATTCAGAAACATATTTCTTGTATTGTTTTGATGAAGACTAGACAGTAGGCCTACGTACATGTAGTACTTGCCAGTCTTTCTTCAATGGAGATACATTGCCTGCAAAAAGACATGTGTTGACTGAATGCAGGCAAAAAAAAAATGCTTGGAGCCTGGCTCATTTTACGGTGTATCCATGCACTTTTACCGTTATGCTGTTATAAAAGCAAACGGGTCACATTTATGAATAGGAAAAATGAACATGAGATGAAAAACCTATAATGTTCAAAACAGTACATCAAAATGAAACGATGTAATTGAATTAGAGATTGCAATAAATGATACTGTAAACGTGGTTATATTCGCGTGATTAATATTTTCCGCTGACCAGCACAAAAAGACATTTGTGGGTTCTGAAATTCGCGCTGAGCATGTATTCATTGATTTTCCATTCCAAGAGGAACATAAACATCCCTCACAAACACATTTTACATAGCAGGAAATTGTGTATTTCAAACTCTCTTGCGCACTCCGATAGTACACTCGCCGAGCACACATTATGTACACATACACACCCTGCACGAGGCACCATATGCTCCATATTCATTCTCCACACACTCGGGGATATCCACTGAAAATCACTCATATATTTTTGCAGGTTTTATAATAAGCACTTGCCAAGTCTAGCGTGAAATGTGCGAAAATGAATGCACCATGAATATTACCACGTTTAGCAGAGCACTTTGTTCATATCTAATGAAGATAGCACAAGCAGTCCCCCCCCCCCCCCCTTCCTGTTTTCATTTTCATTTCATTATGTTATGTCTCCTTAAAATTTGGCACCCTATTGTTCCACACGGCCCTATTAACCCATTGCTTATGGGAACCGGGTGGGCTATGTACATTTATATGGGGATTTCAGAATCTCGTAGTGAAAGGGTTAACCCGTTCAGGACTGACTGATCTTGCTATAACATGTATTCTCCATAGACGTGACCCTAGCCCAAGTATTTTCGGGACCAGTCCTGAAGTGATTAATGGTGGTTCTTCATAGAAACCCTTTTTAAAGCTTGGCCGGTCAGAAGCTATATATAAACTGACACAAACCGGAAGTAAATTTTATATCCCTGAATGAGTTAACATGTTTATTGGTAAGATATAGAGCTGGTTAACTTAATGCAACGATCATGAAAGAGATTGTGTATGCTAATAACTGTAACACCCTCTGTTCAATTTGCTTCATTGCTCAGAAGGGCACACTGGAGCATGCATGATCGCCTGTCGTAGCATCTGCTCCTTGATCCAAGCACTCAATTCATTATCAAGAGTTAACATGTAGTACATTGATATGATACCATGTACGTGATAATAGATCTTGGTAATTTAATGTATAAATCATTAAAGAGATAATGTATGATTCATTTGTATCACTGTCTGTTCGATTTGCTTCATTGCTCAGAAGGGCACACCGGAGCATGTGAACACCTGTCGTAGCATCTGCTCCTTGATCCAAGCACTCAATTCATTATCTTTAACGTGTACATTGATAAGATATAGATCTGGTTCACTAAATGCAACGATCATTAACGAGATAATGTATGTTTAACTGTATCACTCTCTGTTCTATTTGCTTCACTTCTCAGAAGGGCACACTAGAGAAGGTACTGGAGCATGTGAACACCTGTCGCAGCATCTGCTCCTTGATCCAAGCACTTGGTTCATTATCAATAACGTGTACATTGATAAGATATAGATCTGGGTAACTAAATGTATGAATTATTAAAGAGATAATGTTTGATCAACTGCATCACTCTCTGTTCTATTTGCTTAACTTCTCAGAAGGGCATACTAGAGAAGGTATTGGAGCATGTGAACACCTGTCGTAGCATCTGCTCCCTTATCCAAGCACTCAGTTCAGGGGGTAAGATTCCATCTCCTATTTCCTTTCTTTAGGTGACTTTATACTGATTGTATGGATGTTTACAGTGAGCATGCTTATATTACTGGTGTTTCGTAACCCCCCCATTCAGAAAGGTCCATGACCACGACCGATCGCAGTCCCATTTTTGTAAATAAGGAACCCCCCCCCCCTTGAAAAATCCTGTTGACGGGCTGCGGGCCTTGTTGAATAGACCAGCCTGCTCATCTGGCACTTTGTGCAATGTTCTATGCTATGTCAAACAATGTCAAAGATGATTATGATGGTGGTGATGATGTTGATGATGATGATGATGGTGGTGGTGGTGGTGGTGATGATGATGATGATGATGATGATGATGATGATGGTGGTGGTGGTGGTGGTGATGATGATGATGATGGTGATTGATGCTGATGATGAGTATGACGATTGTGATGATAATGGTGATGGTGATGATGATGACGATGATGATGATGATGAAGATGGTGATGATGATGGAGATGATGGTTATGATGATAATGAAGATCATCATGATGATGAATCGTGATGATGATGGTGATGGCGTTCATGAGAACGACGACATCAATGTTGTTTTATACTTCTATGGTTGATGATGATGATGATGCTGATGATGATGATCCATGATGATGATGATGTTGATGGTAATGCTGTTGAAGTTTGTGCTGATGATGGTGCAGATGATGGCAATGATTATATCAGTGGTTTATGTTATTCTTCGTCTTTATCAGCAGTTATATTGTTTGTTGTCTAAGTATTCAATATCATTATTTATTACTGATTCTTATTCAGTGTATGATCATTGTTAACCATAATTGTTATCTGCAATTCTCTGCATCCTGTTTTCAGATGAATCCCCTCGTGATCGTGCACTGCCGATGCTGCTGCTGTACGAGTTTGAGGCACTGGTCAAGTTGGGACGCCTATCCGATCTTGAAGGTCTAGTTAACAAGACCCTTGTGTCACCCTTCCTTGATATCAAGACCATTGAGAATTTGGCAGGTGAGTATCATCTTATCTCAAGATTGATGCTAGTTGGACTGCCTATCTGATCTGGTCGTTCAAAGATTACAAATCCAAGCCGTAATCGACAAAAACGCTATGCTGAATTACACACGGGGATCTCTACACAACGTAGAATAGAGTTCAGGAGGATGACGTCATTATAACTAGGGTCACCTGACAGTTATACAGTCACATGATTTCAGGCCGGTTTACAGGCCTTTCAGGTATTTGCACATTCTCTGCGCGGCCGGTATTCCGGCCTTTCGGGTTCAAAGGGTTAAGGGTATAGTTAACCTTGGTATCATGACCATTGAGAATTTGGTGGGTGAGTATCTTATCCGGAGATTTGATGCTAGTTGAGCTTGAGAGTGAAATTGCATTGTCTACTGATATTTGAATTTCATTGGTGGGGAACATCATGTCAGTAGTTAAATTTGAGTATGGAAATGTTTGCATTTTGTTTTCAGAAGCTAACCCCAGAAGCTAAGACACTGTTTCATGATATGAACAAAATGTCAAGATAGTTTAGCAGGAAAAACTTTGGATAAGATAAATGTGTATGCTTGCATATAGCAGCACATAAATGTGACCGGCTATAGCAAAACCCGGCACTTGTCTGTAAAAATCCAAATATAGATTTTCATACTATTACAAATGCCTCATCACAAGCGCTAATTTGATCCTTTGTTCTAATTAATTGGTCAATAATTGGCGAAGATATGATTGTTTCAACTTTACAATCACAGGTCTTTTACATACATTGTGTACACTTAAAATGCCCATTTCTTCAAAACATGAATTACCGACAAGTGACGGGTTTTGCTATAGCCGGTCACAAATGATAACACAACCCCCCATCTTGTATTTTATCTTCAGCTCTCGCAGTGGAACCTCCTGCAAACTACAAGCATCTGAGCAAGAAACTACTGAAAGTTGCCCTTGACAAGCACCTTGCATTACAGGACATTGACATAGAGAGATTCAGGTAAAACCACCGGCTACCAACATATCCCTACTAATGTAAACTTTTGACCAACTGCTGGCAGGAGTCCAAACTTCCTTTCTTGTGCTAGTCGCATTGACAGGCTAGCAAAGTAATGATTTAATATCAGATGTTTTGCAGAACGCTTTTTATGCCTCCGCAACCAAGTAGCCGGAGGCATTATGTTTTCGGGTTGTCCGTCCGTCCGTACGTCCCGTTCTCGTGATCGCGTTATCTCAAGAACCGATTGACTGATTTTCACCAAACTTGGGTCATATATGTATCTTGGGGGGCTAATGATCTGACTAGATTTTGGGGTCATGAGGTCAAAGGTCACAGAGCTCATTATATATGCAAAAATAGCTCGTGATCGCGTTATCTCAAGAACGGATTGACGGATTCTGACCAAACTTGGTACATGCATGTATCTTGGGAGGACGATGATCTGATTAAAGTTTGGGGTCATGAGGTCTAAGGTCAAAGGTCACAGAGCTCATTATATATGCAAAAATAGCTTGTGATCGCGTTATCTCAAGAACGGATTGACGGATTCTGACCAAACTTGGTACATGTATGTATCTTGGGGGGACGATGATCTGATTAGATTTTGGGGTCATGAGGTCAAAGGTCACAGAGCTCATATATGCGAAAATAGCTTGTGATCGCATTATCTCAAGAACGGATTGACAGATTCTGACCAAACTTGGTACATGTATGTATCTTGGAGAGCCAATGAACTGATTAGATTTTGGGGGTCATGAGGGCAAAGGTCAAGGTCACTTATAGCTCATAATTGTGATACGTCAAGATCTAAAAGACAGAGTACCATCAAAATTGAGTTGACAGAATTAATTCAGTGTACATGTTGATTTGGGCTTGATATAAATAAATCGCGTAATGGCGGAGGCATCATTTTCGACTGCGCGCAGTCGAAGATCCATCTAGTTTGATTGTCAGTCAGAATCCTCAATAAAATCTGATGAATTTTCACTAAGTTTTCTCTAGTTGAACCATATATTTTTCTTTGAAACTATCAGACATTATATCAATCGGGATATGATTCTACTGTCTAATACTACTTTTGGAAAAATCTTGTATCACTTTTAATATTAACCCCTTGATATGCCTCAGGAACCGATTGGGTTGTGTACAAAGTCTATGGGGATTTCATAAACTCGTAGGGAACTGATTAAATGCATCATTAATACTTTACAGTATATTTCATATAAGGAGCCATACTCCTTTCTACTAACCCCGAACACTGTCATATGAATGTATCTTGTGTTTGATTGTTTTTATGATCTTTGTAGTTCTGTTCATTGTATACCTATAATGTATTTTATGATGAGTGTTTTATAAACTGAATTGAATTAAATCAAATTGAAATGTTATTTCTAAATTTTCAGCAAATCTCTGCACAGTCTGATTCAGCTGTGCCTTGGAGACGGTGGAAACCCAGATATATCGGGGAGGGAAGAAGCGTGTGCTGAATAAGCTGAATTGAATTGACCCAAAATGTAATTGTTATTTGTGAAGGTTCAGTAAATCTCTGCACAGCTTGATCCAGCTGTGCCTTGGAGACGGTTAAATAATATGAATAAAATGAATTAAATCAAATTGAATTATTTGTGAATTTTCAGCAAATCTCTGCATAGCTTGATCCAGCTGTGCCTTGGAGACGGTGGAAACCCAGATACGTTGGGGAGAGAAGATGCCTGGAATCACTACCGAGTGGCCCTGAAGGTTCTGGATAAGGGGAAGGTAAGATCACATTGTGTTTCATTGCATTGCATGTCCGTCGTCAGGACAGTCAACCTGTTCGAAACGTTGCACCCCTCCTACCACCTATTCTCTCCTTACAATAACTATACCGGCGCTGTAGCTCTTATTAGAACTACAAGCTCAAGAAAGAATACCAACACATTGCATTTGTAACTGTAAACTTGTTTTTGCACAGGAAGGGTATGTTTGATTTTGTATCGTTGAAATTCAAAGAGAGAACATGTCAACATTGTAACAATATATGGAGGTCATTTACATTGCTGTGTCATATAAGAAACATGCATGAAACCATTACTGAGTGGTTTCAGGGTTTGGGAAGGGGAAATTAGGTATAGATTATTGATATGTCTTTGTAACTCTAAACTTGTTTTTGCATACAGTAGGAATGGTATTTTTGATGTTTTACTGGAAATTCAAAGGGAGAATGTGTCATTCATTGAGTTATAGGTCTTTATTATATCAAAATGATGCACTTCTGTTTTATATTTATATTTATTTCAATAATTTGACTTCTTGGTGGAATACGATCACATACATCTGTCAACCTGTAAAGTTGTATTGTATATTAACCTGTTTACTTCGCAATTGAATATAATGCTTCAATGGCTATATACAAGATTCTTTTATATGAACCGGTCGAGTTACCATATTGGGCTGACCATGGCATTGTATTCGCTTCTATTCAACCTAGATTCTATACAGCATGAGTTCGCTGGGCAAGTAGTACACACAATGGAGGCGATCGAAATAGGCTCAGCGAAGTGAAAATCGGAAGTGAGAGCGATATATATTTTGTCTACGTTTGTACACAAAATTTACTAGTGAATCCAGTAACATTACTGTACTAGAATTGTAATAAAATGTTAAGTAGAAATCTTTAAGGGGACATATCATTAACAAATGTAGACAAGACTTTGACATTTTTTATAATCATGTTTACCTTTAGGAGATTTTCCCGGAGATTGAAGTTCTGTGGCTGATGACTAAAGCTTGGAATACTGGCATATATTCCTTCAGGTAATCTGTTTTTATCGTTTGTACAAGACACATTGGGTTATCGGGAACCTCATATCAAAGCAACCATATACAGTCATAGAGCAAAGCATGTTTTAATGAGGCTAAAACGCTTGTTTTATTCAGATTCCACCGATCGAACTTTCTCTCCCGAATAGTACTCGGCTGGAGATACATCATTTTAAAAATGCGATAACTTCAGTTTGCAATAACCTATTGTACAATTTGATATATGACATTGTAGAAAATATGTCATTCTTTGCTTCCATATAATTATATTTTTAATTCAACAACGACAAAAAGATGAAAATCAAGTGTAATAACTTGACAAAATTCGTTTTTGAAAGTTCTTTTTCATTCGGCTTGAAAACTTACAAAATGTACTTGCGTCTCCTTCATATTTATACCATATGAAAGGTAATTTAATACACTTTATAAATATGTCAATTTTGAAGCCGTTTATTTCTTAATCGGGTCAGGAGCCAACAAAGACCAGCAAAGGACAAAATAAAATATCATATTGTGGGCTTTCAGCGGCAATCCAGCCCGTTGATTGGTTGATTCAGCATCACACAGATTTTGCACGTCCCGCGATGAAGAGCGAGGGAGAGAGAGAATTTCTCTTTCCCCGCACAGCGCGTTTACGAGGGGGAGCCTGGTATTGCGTTATTTGAATGAGGCCAATCACTGGCCCGCTTCAAACACACCCCTTCGTACCATCCAATAGGAATGCTCGTTCGCATTTTAGTTGTTCTTAATTTGTACCTGAGTGGTATTTTCTTGGCTCCTGACCCGATTATCCAACGCAACAAAATAAAACCTACATATCCTGAAAGAGTATAAAACATGCTTTACAATGATTATAAAATCATTGAGACGCAAGAAGCATAAACTGTTATTTTTTACTTCTGAACTTATTATTTTTTGGTGATATTTGACAAGAAATTTCACTGGTAAAATTTGATTTAATACTTGATTACTTATTATAGACATAAAATATGATTCTTCCTCTAAAATTTGATACCACATTCATTCATTAAAAACTATGTTAAGGTTCCATAAAGCTCAAAATAATACCCCTCTGCATTGCTCATTGGTGCGTGCGGGTCACAAATCTATGAATACGATATGAATAAATACAGTGGAATCGGGCTGAGTTGCATTCTGACTGTATAGGGCGATCTGGGTGGTCTGGTGGTTATGATGCTTTTCTAGTATGAGGTTGTGGGTCCGATACCCATTGCAACCATGTATGGTTTTTGTTTTTTCACAGCCACTCAAACTTGCTCTGGGCTTCAAGTGGCTTACCTACCTTGGTGAAAGGGCAACACAACATTACAAAGATTGCCCTTAATAGCCCGGTCACATATCAACGGATTGCGCAAAAATTGAGCTAAATTTTCCATACTTTCTATACGTTTCTTGTCCGTTCCTTGTCCGGTGATGTACGTTGTTCTATGTTTTTTTTACATGAAGCAATGGAGACGACATTCATCACCGGATAATTTAATTTCGCAAATTGTCTATTCGTTGGGCATTCGTTTCCGCTATCCGTTGATATCTCACCGGGCCATTACCTGTTGAGGACTGATTGATTTTGCTTAAAATGTATTTTTCCATATAGACTGCAGCCTGAGTAATTTTTCGACCACTCCTGAAAAAGTTAATAATGAAACAGATAATATATGATTGTTCTGGTTTTTGTTCACTATCCAAGATTGAAAAATGAATGCTTTGATGCTACATTGTAGGAGCACATTTGATTTGGTGTGAAAATAACACGTGCAGACACGAGGGCTTTATATTGTCAAAAAGGTGAAACAAGATTAAATGCGAAAAGCAGCTAAAATTCACTTATCAGATGATCATTATTCATCATCATAATTCCAAACAAGTTGCAATATAACTAAAAAGCAAAAACAAAACAAACAACATTTGTCATGATAATGATTTGGAAAAGGATAGTATATATAACAATTTAATTAATCTTTACTTGTTAAACTGTTTTGAAAATAAATCTTCTATTATATAAGGCAACATACTATTGTTGTTATCATTGTATTCATGTCTAGTTCTGGTCAGTATGGCCTGGCAGATGTGTGGTGTTCTCTGGGTATGGAATTGCTGCCACACCTGTCGGGCCTCAAGAAAAACTATGAAGAAAAGGTAACCCTTTTAACCCATTCAGAACTGATTGATTGTGCTATAACATGTATTCGCCATAGACCCAGACCCAAGTATTTTCAGGACCACTCCTGAATGGGTTAAGTGTCGGTCCCAACTGGGTTCAGGATTGCTACAAATTATGTTCCGTTTATAAATCAAATTTAACATCAATGCATGATTGAAGAAAGACAAAAATCATTACTGAAATCAATCACCATTCGTTTTTTTTAAATTAAGATAATCGTTACCTTCAGTGATGGAGGTTGCATGGTTAGAAAGAAAAACAAATTATTATCTTGCAGTGGAAGTCCTGGTAACACCAAACACAATTCTATTTTCTATTCCGATTTTTTTTTTTCTTCAATGAGAGAGGTTGCATGTTTATAAAGAAAGTAATCTTGTTTTTGCAGATGAAATCTTTTCAACATCATTGCAAACACAGTTGTGTTTAATATTGAGATACATGTAACTGTTTCTTTTAATGAAATAGGTTGCATGTTTATGAAGAAAGGCACATTGTTTTGCAGATTAAAACTTGTAACATCATACTGAAACACAATTCTGTTTTCTATGCAGATAATTATTTTCTTCAAGGAAAGAGGTTATATATGTATGAAAAAAGAACAATTATTTTGCTAATGAAATGTTTTCGACATCATACAGTAATTATTATTATCAATGACAGAAGTTGCATGCTAATAAAGAAAACAAAAATAACGTTTGTTTTGCAGATGACATCACTTTTTGCTGAGGTGAGAGCCAAGATCAGCTCATCCAAAGCAAAGGACAGTCTTGAGGAATAGCTAGGTCTGTCTTACGTAAGTCGGTCATATAACGAGAGATTCACAGTGCCTTTTTCTACCAGTAATGTATATTATGAATACATTATACTTTGTACATTGTTTCATTGACTGCGGGAACCGGTGCTGATGCAAAATCTTGCTCTGAACAGGTTTATAATGTTGAAAGGATTAGCTATGTGACAACTCTGTCATATGACCAAGAGATTCACAGTGTCTTTTTCAAACAGTGATGTATGAATACATCATACTTTGTACATTGTTTCATTGACTGCAGGAACCCAGTGGGGATTGCAAAATCTAGCAGGTGATGGGGTAATATGTTTAAAAGATATAGATATGTCATAACTCTGTCATATGACTAAGAGATTCTCTGTGTCTTTTTCAACCATCGCTGTGTATGAAAACATTGTTAATGTGATGCAAGCATTTGAGCTGTTTTAATTATGCTATGTTTGTTTTTTGTTTTCAACCAAATTTTGTGAAATATGATGATTACAATTGTTAGTGCGTTGGATAAATTATGGCCGTGTATTAAGTCTGTGGTAATTATGACCAAGAGATTTGCAGTGTCTTTGCTTTCAATCTTCATGGAATAAGAATACAGGGAAACCCCGTTATAACGAGGTAGTCGGGACTATCAAATTTACCTCGTTATAAGCGGTACCTCGTTATAAACGGCCGAATTAATAACAAACATTTAAATGAATGTATGAATCGGGACCAAAGGATTCTCCTCGTTATAACCGGTACCTCGTTATAAGCGAGCTCGTTATAACGGGGTTTCCCTGTACATTGTTATATGTTGGAATAATTATGGCTGTGTATAAGGTATATTATAGATCTACAGTGTCCTTTTCTCAACCACTGCAAATGTTAATGTGTTGGAACAGTGGTACAAAGTGTATAGTTTGATTAACAAGAGAGTTTAGAGAGTTTTTTTCTTTTTCTCGACTTGCTGTATGAAATTATAAATTGATTGAGGAATATCTCTGTAAGTCTGTCATATGACCAAGGAACTCGTTGTGTCCTTTTTAGCCATTGCTGTATATGAATGCATTGTACTTTGTAAATAATTCTTACATTGTATGCTGGAACCAAGTGGGGATTGCAAAACCTAGCAGGGAATTGGACAGGTCGATTACAACTACATAATGTATTGCTGTATGAGAAGACATTGTTAATCCAATGCCCGTGGTAACCTTGTGGGACCTGTGTTAACTATATGGGGATTGCAAATATATCGGGGAACGGGTCAATTAGCTGTGTAAGTCGGACATATGACCAAGAGATTTGCAGTGTCCTTTTCATCCATTGCTATATATAAATACATTATACATTGTTAGTTATCTATTGTCATTGGGGACCCAGTGGGAATTGCACAATCTAACATGGAAACAGGATGATAATACGTGTGGTTTGCGGTTGCACCATGTGAGAGGGGAGGATTGGTGAGTCCTGAAAAGGACTGTTGGTGTAGTCATGAAAAGGACTGTTGGTATTCTTTCTAGGAGAGTCCTAAAAAGAACTGTTGGTAGTCCTAGAAAGGACTGTGCAAACCACACGTATTATATATACACCACCATGGAAACCGATACTTACAAGCAACATTTAAAACAGGATGATGTGTTAAAGTTTTATGACTGTTTAGGTTTGTCACATGGCCAAGAGATTTGTAAGTTGTATTTCAATATAATGTATACACATACATGAACATGATTAATACATTGTCTCTGTGAACCTGTGGTACCTGTGTTAACTTTATGGAGATTGCAAAATCTAGCAGGGATCAGGTTAATGGGTGGAAGGGAATTTTCGCATACGGCCAAAAGATTCACAGTGTATTTGTGTTCAACCAAATTTTGTGGAATATGCTGAAATAGATTGGTGTATTGGAATAATTGAGGCTGGGTTAGGGTACAGTAGTCTACGTACATTAGATTTGTAGTGTCCTTTTCTAAACCATTGGAAATGTCAATACTCTGTTGGATAAATATTCATAATTCATAATGTGATTGAGAAAAAGCTATGATGGACAGCAACATGACCAAAAGATTTACAGTGTCTGTTTTGTTTAATTACCGTAAATTAATAAATTGTTAACCCGCTGAAAGTATTACAAGTAGGTCACAATTTCTGTAGAAGATATCATGAATTACTTATACAGTGTATACTGTGCATGCTGACTAAATGAGCCAATAGTAATGATCGGTTGATCGTTCCAACCAAATAAAATGTTAACATATTAGAAAATTACCTTTCTTGTCCGTTTCTTAGTTACTCAAAGCAAAAGAAAAACACAATTGAACTAAGTCATACACACGATCACTCTAACACTTTAATACAAGATTACGTTACATAGCAAAATGATCAAAATACACATAAACATAAATTATAGAGTAGATACCTAACCCAATGAGTGCCTTTGTAGACTTACGCCAGTGGTGTAACTATTTTGTTTGTTTGTTTGTTTTTTGTTGTTGTTTGTTTTTTTGTTTTTTTGTTTTTTTGGGGGGGGGTTTGGGATGGATCGGGAATATTTGTGAAATTTTATAAAAAGGGCTTCTGTGGCAAGTATCGTTAAATGCAGAAATTTCAATTTCAATTGTAATAATCTTCAAGATTGAAGGACACAGTCTACCCAAAAGCAGAAGAAGACAAGTCGCATGCCAAGTTGCTGCAGCTTGCACGTAGCATACATGCGGCTAAATTAAATCGTAGGTGCTAGATTGTTAGATGTATTCCTTTTAAAGTCAATTTCAAAGCATTTTTGTTCCAAATGATTACATTAACAGATAATCTATAAAGTATTCTTTCACATGATAGGTGATTAAAGTGTATACATATTTTTGGGGGAAGTGGGGCGTTTTCCAATATAATGTTATTTTATTTATTTATTTATTTCCACATTTTCACAAATTTCCAAAACAAACAAACGATACAATGTGATAACAAATTTAATGAGGGGGCTGGGCTTGTGGTTAAACTCCCATATACGCCCAGTGGCGGGGTTGGGGGGGGGGGGGGGGGGGCGGATTGGGGCTGTACAGGGGTAGGAGCACCCCAAATAATTGGCCCAACGCAATAAGAAAGATATAGGGAGGGATTTGTGTAAAGATAAATAAAGTACATTAAGCGTGCCCCATAAGTCTAACCACGTTACGCCAGGCTGTATATGCCAGTGCTTATATTCTCCCACACTATATCACATTATTATTGTATTATTTGATCATTAAAAACCAAAGAACTAAGCTGTGCTTAGCTGTAAAAAATGACAAACATTATTGCAGATGGATTGAAAGACGGTGCAATTCATGTCATTATTTGAGATGTAGTGTCTTGTTTATTTTATTTTTAAGCGGATATGCAATTTAATTCATATTAGGCATCCCAAAAATGTCTACGTAACTGTCATTAGACATGTCACAATTGTGTTTTTTTATATATTTTTTTTAATTTGCGAGTTGATTTGTGATTCAATCCATACCTTGCGCTCATAGGGTTAGATATAATGCAACAATGAAGAAATATCAGATAAATGTATGTAACATGTTCAACGTAGAATAAACACCATACAATAACTAATTATTAACCTTAAAATAAATAGTAACGTTCATATTAAATACGATAGATAAATAATTATATATAATATATATATCACTTGAGCACATTAAAGGGACAGTACGGCTTTGGTCAAACTGAATGTTAGTAACAAAAACTTGCACAATTATTACAAATTGTTAGTTATAATACCACCATGCCTGATCGGTAGAAAAACTTACAAAAGGCCAAGTTAAATTTATGTTTTCATTCAATAAGCAGCCGTTAAAACACAAGAGGGAGAAACCCATTTTCAATGAAAAATTGTGAATGTGAGTTTTTTTTAAAATAATGATTCAGTAGACAACTATAATCAACTATTTAAAAACCACTTTGGTATACCGTAGAACACCATCGTCAAGCACCCCCCAAGCACCTATATGCATCTAGATTTTAAAGAGCACCCGCTCTCTGTCCAAACGGAGAACTTTAATGAAGAATACAAATAATGGTGAGGAATATTCATGAGGATAATAATGGAGGTGAATCTCATGGAAACGTCTTTAAAAGCAAGATGCGTATAGGTGCTTGGGGGTGCTTGACGATGGTGTTCTACGGTACATGTATTTTCCAACAAAGTTTAGGCGTCATATTTTTGTCTTAAATCGTTGTATAAATGTGGGTCCCATACTATTTATTCCAATGGGATATATTTATTGATATTTCAGTTCTTTCTAAACTGATTTTGATCAAATAAAGTTTGCTTTAACTTTTAAAATCATGTGGCCTTCCAAATATTAGCCTACACTAAGTTTTCCGTTTCCTCACAAATTAACATTTTCTTGAAGTTCCCTCTTATCCAAAACTGTACTATCCCTTTAAGTTTACGTTATAAACAAAACAATAATAATCTCAATTTTGAGTAGACATTTAATGTAGTTAATGACTATAGTCACTTTCACTAGATATGCCAGATTATATGGAGTCACAAAACTAAAAGAACGATATCCATTGCATTGTTCAATAAAACTCGATAAACAAGCTTGGAATCAGAACACACTTCATAATTATTGCACTATGCTGTGTTTAGCTGTAATTAATCACCATCCATTTCAGAGATTGTGAAAAATGTAAAGAAACAAAACGCCAACTGGCTTTCAGCATAGTTGTAGTGTTTTAATAAAATCGTATTTGCTTGTTTTGCCAGCCGATTTGTGATTCGATTTTGATGCGATTCGATCCATACTTGGCACTTTAAAGATAATGTAAGGACAATGTAGAGTAAATTCGCTCATAAAGTCTAATTTAAAACAAACGCGAACACGATTCAGCCTGAAAACTACCGACTTTGCCGGTAATATAACAATGATTTCAACTGACAATGTTACTATATTATAGTTCCAATATTTATCCAATATTTAGATGTTTAACCCAAACTGTGCCGTTTTCAAAACTCACATCAGGGACCCCAAATCTCCCAGCTCTCTCGGCCTGTACATACGCCAATCCATATCAGCATCCATGACAGCAGTAATTTCTTATATACAGTACACAATTTATATCTACAGCGAGTCGCTTTTTTATGTAGATAGATATGAAGCGACAGAGAACATCAAAACAACAAATTTCACAGTATCACAAATATGTAACTAACACAATTTCACGATTTTTTTTCACAAATTACTATAGTTGAATATGTGTCCGATTTGTACTGAGCTTGATTTTGGTTTGAAATAATGTATGTTTTTGAATGAACCGACTTTACTGTGGAACAAATTTCTTTCATTCACATTTTAAAAATATTAAAACAAAATAATTTGTTTGAGAGAATATATCAACTTACTGGAATAAACACATTACAATTCAATTACTTTTTTTCGAACATAAGTTTTGAACCGACATAGCGCCAATATTTGTAGCCGATTAGAAAGCATATGATCTGAATTTTAGAATGTATACATTGTTTGTAATTGATTAACAGTGTGTTATCAGTCTATACACTGTCGAGAATGTAATTTTGATGGAACCAGTTTACATATATGTAAATTAAATAATGACACGCTGCATCGGATTATTTCTGGTTGTGCCAGGAGGTTCATATTGTCACTAAAGTATACAAACAGTCAAACAGAAAACAAATTCTACAAACTCATCGGTTCGTAGAGCTTTTGATAAACTCATCCGCCCAAATTCTCATCATATTATACATAGATATGAAGCGACAGAGAACATCAAAACAACAAATTTCACAGTATCACAAATATGTAACTAACACAATTTCACGATTTTTTTTTTCTCACAAATTACTATAGTTGAGTATGTGTCTAACTTTATGTTGCCTAACTTTAGCCTGGGCTAAAAAGACAAACATTACCTGGAGTTTGTTTAACCATGTTGCACCTATGGGATTTGACTAGCGATTTGTCATCATTTTCAATGAAAATCCTTTTTGCAAAGACATCCAGACAAAATTTCCCTTGGTATTCCGATCATAGTATAACAAGTCACCAGTCATACTACGTCCTGGATCGTCAAGGACATAGTATGACTGGTGACCGGGTATACTATGATATCAATGTCGTGCAACCATTTGTCCTAATGCCTAAACAACACTATTAAATTGATTGATTAGATTATGAACAGACTGTAGTGGTACATGGCAAACACCAATGTGGTAGTAAAATTCCACAGGTGCAATATGATTTGAATTGTTCCTGGTAATTTCTGCCTCTTTAGCCTGGACTAAAGTTAAGTCAATGATTATAATACGGGCCATCATGTCTATAAGTACACACTAAGAAAAAAAAGGATGCACCCAAACGATGCAACGATGCACCTTTCCTGAAGGTGCATCTTTTCAGATGATATAAAGGTGAACATGTGCACGTATAAAGGTGTTGCCAGTGTGGCAAAAAAGGTGCAAAAGTTACCCTTTTTTCTTCTTAGTGTGTAGCCTATCGGTGTATGTGTATAATTATGGTTACGGTAACACTATGACAAGTCGGATAGCAGCCTCTGTTGGTTGCTGGGGTAGATAGGGCTGCCACATATTAGGGAACACACACTAATGAATTTTGTTTTCACTATATGTTTGGTTTTATGTTCGTCACACTATTTAGGGCAGTTAGCTAAAGCACTGCATCTGACGATGGTGGAAAGGTGGGATTATTTTAGTATTAGTTTTTATTTTTAAAATATTTTTTCGGGGGAGGGGGTGTCATGTGCATTTGTTTTTGTTTTGTTTAGATATTCTTATTAAAGTCTATGTTACTTATGACAAGCGTAAATCGTACTTCTTTCTTAAAGTACCTGAGCGAATAATTTGAAAGTTCCAATCGCATATATCTATAGATATTTTAGCTACATCTGAATCGATGTTGATCAAACCAAGTATATTATGTAACTTTACAAATTGTGATTTTTGTCAAATGTCACACTGAATTTGTTATTTCCTCACAATTTATTTTTTGAAGCGCACCCTAAATTTAAAAAAAGTAACCATCCCTTTAATGTAGTTGTCTTTATTAAGTAAGTGCATGGTTGTTTGATTGCAGTAATTGTAATCCTATGCAAGAATTTATTTTCATTGTGGTGTTGACACAATATGGCATCCGCCCTTAACTTAACTGAAATAATTTATCACGACGCCTTTGAGTCGGTCAGTCCTTGCCAATCCGAATCTGGCAGATGACGTGCTTCATATCCCTACATTCCTGTGTTGCCCATTCCCCTTGTCCGTTGGTGTCAACACACATGCGACCCTCAGCGATTCCAGTCTCTGGTTCATCACGTTGCCATGCTAAACGATATGGAATAAAGAGATTGGATGATAATAAAATCATGATATTAATGATACCACACATTTTAAATGGACATTATCGACAGTTATTGCATTATAAAAGAAGGTTTGTTTTAGAGAACACTATTCAAATGGCTAACAGGGAGCTGCAAAAGAGTTGCCAAAAAATGTGCAGCCTCGCACAATTCTGTCTGTAAGAGATTGCACTTTGTAATAATAATAATAATAACATGAACATTTCTATAGCGCAGCTACTATAAATATATTCTCTACTGCGCTTAAATAATGATTTAATTATTATAACCCATGGTCATCAGATACAGTTCAAACCCACACAATGAAATTGCTTACTTTCTCAAGTCACCGGGGAGCATACTAGCCGAGCTGCCACTGAAGATGGCGTTAACCTGGCTAATTAACACCCGGCCATGGTACCCATTTATACACCTGGGTAGATAGCAGCAATTGTAAAGCCAACTAGGCCTACTGTTGACAACACGGTAAAGGCCCAGTCCCATACTCACTGTTTTCACGGCGACTCGCAACGACTCACAACGGTTTACTAGAACGAATCGACTCGATTTAGCCACGGTTTAACAACGAATTGGGAAGCATTGTACGGCGACTCAGAACGAATATTCGTTCTTCGACGAGACAGTTCGTGGGGAAAATCGCTAGAGTCGTTGTAATTCGTTGCGAGTCGTTGTAATTCGTTCTACAAACCGTTGCGCATCGCGAAAAACGCCGTGACTCGTGTTAGCACAGCGATAGTTTTGAACCGGTTCAAAACTGTCGCCATGCCGCAACGATTTCCTCACATTCTTTTTATGGAACAATCGTACAGTGCACAATATGAACAAACGGACTTGTTTGAGTCAGTTAAAAAACGAGCTCTTCGTATAATAAATCAAACACTTGTCATACACAGAAACTCTTGGTTCCTTGACATTAAAAACATTGTTTGATCGTAGAAAGAATATGTGTTTACTACTCTTTAAATAATTGCAAAACCCTGATCATGAATCAAATTACCTTCTTCCAGAGCGTATATTCCGGATATTGCATATAATTTGTGTAGTGGTAGACAAATATGCCCAACCCAGATGCAAAACAAACCGCTGCAAACATAGCTTTATCCCATGGTGTTTGTATAATCTTCAATAATAATGTATGTTTTATATTTATTTTGATATATATTTGTAAAAATATTATATTGTATACCCTTAAGTTCCCTCTCTCACTCATGTTATAATGAAGTAGTAAATGATGATAGTTATCGATGCATATTCTCTTTTTTATTGATAATTTGTTAAAGCAGCAACCTATGGATACTGTGGTTGTTATGGATACACATATGTTACATATGTTAGTGTATAAGTACATTCATGATACATATCTAATGAATCAAATTATAGATGCTAGAATACTACTTAAAATTAAAATGTATGGGCGTCCCCCTTTTTCCTCTTCTTCTTCTTCTTCTTCCCCTCCCCTCCTCCTCCTCTTCCTCTTCTTCTTCTTTTCCCCCTTCTACTTCCCCTCCCCCTGCTCCTCTTCCTTTTCTCCTCTTCCCCCTTATCCCCTATCTCCTCCTCCTCTTCTTTTTCTCCTCTTCCCCTTTATCCTCAATCTCCTCCTCCTTATTTCCTCTCCCTCGTTTTCTCCTTCCGATTTTTCTTCTCCTCCCCCTCCTCATTTCCTTCTCCTTCTCCTCCTTCTTATTCCCATAATATTCTAACTCGTACTGCAATCGTTCGTGGATTTATTGTGTATGTTAAAGTGATCCAGGTAAAGTGTCAGATATTGCACAAAATGACATTTGAGACTTCAATCCTATATCAATATCATTGTAAAATACAATTGAAAGATTTGTGAAAGTTTGAAGGAACACGAACACTGTTTACCTAGTGAAAAAAACGAATATTAAGTTCATATTTTATCACCGAATACTGATGGCTTGTCGTAGAATTGCAACAGTTATAACTGGCAGCCTATGACGATATATCCGCACCCGTGTATTTTTACATATGCGGTATACAAAATTCCTGGGGTGGTATTCTGTAAGGATCTTAGGAGGTGAAGTTGATCTTAAGAGCAACTTTGGTATTCTGTAAGTTGCTCTTAGAGTTGCTCTTAAGACCAACTCTGAAAAGTTGCTCTTAACTTAAGAGCAACTTTTCGAATATGTAAATGTATGCAAATATATGCAAATAAGCAGGTATATAAGAGGTATTCTGTAGATGAAGATAAGAGCAACTTTTTGATCTTATCTTAAGACTGCCTACAACCAGTCTTAGTTTGAATTAAACACAACAAAAATAGGAAGTCCCCCCTCATCAAAACAGCGTAACTTTTTAACGAAACGGTTTTGAGCAAAATAACTTGGCAGAATTGTTTCTACACTTATTGACTAACTTCTGTTTTAACATTAAATTGTTCCGTCAAGTCATACATGAGTGAGTAACATTTTGACTCTTGTGACTTTTGAAAAGTGACAATTTTGCCTTTAATGTGTGCTCACTCATGCATGACTTGACGGATCAATCTCATTTTCACAGAGAAGTTAGCCAATAAGTGTAGAAACAATTCTGCCAAGTTATTTTGCTCAAAACTTTTTTTTACGCTATTTTGATTAGGGGGGGGGGGGGGGGACTTACTTTTTTTGTTGTTTTTAGAACGCGTGATCAAAATGGCCGACGAATTATTGTTATATCAATTTTGGCGGCGGCAGGAGCAGCTAAATCGCAAAGGTCAATTTTAAAAAGTAGAAGAAAATTCTCCCTCTATTATGCTCTATCTACAACTTTCGTTGCATTTTCGCAACGCACTTTAGATGACATGTTTGACTGCAGTTGACGTAATGCAATTTTGGACGAATTATTCTGTTACAAGGTGTGGTACAGTGGGTACACCATAGAATTATGATATGAATAAACAAACAAACCCGTTTATAAACGGGTTGGTTTGTTTATTCATAATTCATTCTATGGGGTACACAGTTGCTAAGGCATGAATAAACAAACCAACCCGTTTATAACTAGAAGGCTCACTTAACGCACGCAAGTCACGTGTCCCATAGACTTTGTACATGGGCAACATGGCGGAGTGAACCGATTTTTGAAGCTCCCGTAGCCTACTTCTCCACGTCATCGCGTAGTGACCTAAAATACTTGACCAATCATCATGCTATGCAGTGCGTAGACTTTCGCGCCTATTTTCCTGCGCACTGTCCTAGATTTCATCACGCTTATGAGAACAATGGGAGCCATTGTGACGTATGCATATGAACTTGTTTTATTGACCTCGATCCCGTGACGACGCGTTTGAACTACTCTGTGATTGGTTAACTGTAGTTCCCAAGTAGCCCATAATGCAACCAGTTGTAGGCTCTTCCGGTGAGCAAAAATCGCTGCACTCTGGCAGCAGTGACACCCCCCTGGGCATAAGCATATTTTGCGCGCAAATTACTTATTGCGCGTTGTCGGTGCGCGCACGATGCGCGCAACACACTTTCATGTACCATCTATATTGCTCAGTAACATAATGATTGACTGAAATTGACTTCATAAATGCACGTTTTTATTATTGCTCCTTGAGAGTTTGAGCAATAAATTGTATACGTGTCCGTATTTAAAACATGTACAAATAAATATGAACAATTATTAACCAAATCAGGCATCTGAGCAGGGCAATTTTAAAACCATATTGCCCTCCAAGTTAAGTAGGCCAACAAAACTAGGGGTGAAAACAAATCATATTGCCCGCTCAGAAAAGTCAATGGGATTTTGTGTGTAATTTGCCGGTCAATATGATCACACAGTAAACCAATGGACAAAATCGTATTGACCGCTCAGAAACGTCAATGGGATTTTGTGTGTAATTTGCCGGTCAATAATATTTATCCGAGATGAAGGCGCGCTAACAGCATGAGTGCGCAAATTCATACGCGCGTTTATCAATGATTTGCGCGTGTCTAATTATGACGTAACAATGTGTTACGCGCTAGCTAAGTAATGATTCTTTACAAACTGGGATGAAGTCAAGATGTATGCATTTTGGTTAAAACTTGAAGTTTAAACATCGTTCAATAATTGTAAGAATTGTGCAATTTGTACCCTTTACATTAATATATTGCATGTTCGCTCGAGATGTCTGATTAGTTAATAATTACAATATTGACTGGACTTTCGGGCTACACTACAAATATTGCCCTCACTAGATCCATATTGCCCTCGTCTTCGACTCGGGCAATATGAATCTAGTTCAGGCAATATTTGCCGTGTCTCCCTCAAGGCCAGTCAATATTCTTTAAATATTTTCTTCAAACACTTATAGATAAGCAGATATTATTGCATCTCAATTACATCTTAATTCCAACTCAAGGAAAGAAAGGATGCTTAAACTTATATTTATTTTATATGAGAGTTTGTTCAATTACACATTTCTTTATTAACTGAAGTTGGTTAAATGAGTAATATGATTGCTGTTATAATGTCATACTGTTAAAAGATATGTTGTAGTACTGTAACATACTTTGCAACAATGTGAAAAAAAAGAATATCCATGAACGATATGAACCAAATCAATCAATCAATCAATCAATCAATCAATCAATCAATCAATCAATCAATCAATCAATCAATCAATCAATCAATCAATCAATCAATCAATCGTGATGTGGCCACGTGGTATCTACTTGACAATTCTGCAACATGATTAGTTGTTCATCAATGAAAACAAAGACGATGATTGGTCGAATGGTTATTAATGGGCGTGGCTCATGAATATTTATGAGCTAAATAATTATTCATTATTCATGCTAAGATCGTCCTAAGAGCAACTTACAGAATACCACTTAGGCACATCTTAGGGAGCTCTTAGAGTTGATCTTAAGAGCAACTCCTAAGAGCAACTATAGGATGAACTTACAGAATACCACCCCTGGAATTCGCGCACGTGTTGGAT
This sequence comes from Echinarachnius parma, assembly GCA_037951105.1. Classification (NCBI taxonomy): domain Eukaryota; kingdom Metazoa; phylum Echinodermata; class Echinoidea; order Clypeasteroida; family Echinarachniidae; genus Echinarachnius; species Echinarachnius parma. The sequence goes on along the minus strand of JBAMJV010011486.1, from coordinate 99,099 downwards.
CAAAGTTTTCTAGGTCGGGAATGTTTCGCACGCTCGGACGTAATCAGCTGAAACAAGTGTACTTTTTTTGAAAAGCGTTGATTAACGCTTTAGAAATGATGATTTTCAATGATAATTATCTTCATACTAAAGGGACATTTGAAAAAATCTACCCCTATTTTATTCTTCTCTTACCATAAGCTAAACAACACGGCAGAAGAGAAACGAGGAAGCTCCAATTATTTTTCGTGGAGTTAGACACTTTACCTGGATCACTTTAACTTCGTGGCGTGCTATACAGGGTGGCCCCCCAAAAAACGGAACGGGCCACTTCCCAAAATATAGTAACACATGTATTATGTCCATCGGATAGGGTGTATTTTCAAATGAACAACGATACCAAGAACAGTCAATATGGTCGTGTAGTTTTTGTTTTAGGGCGCTGTGAGTGACACCATGTCATGTTCTCTTTTTTGTCAATTTTTACCAAGCCAGTGCTTGATACATCGCACGTACCGCCTTCATAGCGTTGAGCAGCGCGCGCCCATTGTTAGTGTGCACTCAGCCGTATGCGAGAGAATGGGCATGGTCGTTCAATGGTATTACGGGCAGGGAGTGCGATTTAACTGGATTGACTAGGGAAAAATGACAAAAATTAGCACTGACATGGCTCCCTCTCACAGCGTCCTAAAACAAAAACTACACGATTAAAATTACTGGTTCTTGGTATCGTGTTTTCATTGGAAAAGACACCCTATCGATGGACAAAACCACTTCTGTACTCATTATATCGGAAAGTGCCCGGTCCGTTTTTTTTGGGACACCCCTTGTATATAGCAAATTCAGCATAATATGTCAAACTATTTCATCCACATTCAGGACATACCTTGTTTGTTACAAGTTCTCACACAGTCATAAACTTCCTGAAAGTTGATTTAAACATTTTGTCGCGTTAGTTTCGTGTCGGTTCGTGTTGGTTTCGTGTCGGTTCGTATGGTTCGTTCTGGTTCGTGTTGATTCGTTGTAGTTCGTCGTAAAAATCGCACACTAATGGTAATTGGTAGAACGGGAAAGCGGACGATCTTCACAACGAAGCGATACGAGTCGCAGCGAATTGACATAATGTGGAACGACTTGACAAGGCATAATTATAAACGATTGGTGAAAATCAGTTGAAGACGGGATTTTGGCTCCGCTTTTTTCTTCACGATAGTGAGCAACGGTTATGGGAAGAATCGATACGATGTAATACGATGCAACACGACCTAAGCGATTTTCTCGACGAATGTCAAATTGTAGCGAGTCGCCGTAAAATCGTCAGTATGGGACTGGGCCTTTACTTTCAAGCAAGTGTATTTACCATGAGTAGTGGAACCCGTTTTAATAAGGAGAGGGTGGAGGTTGAGGTATTTTGCAAGTAAAAATGTATCCTTCACGCTTTTCTTACCTTAGGGAAAAAAAGGGTCCTCGCGTCTTTAATGCCCCCCCACTAAAAAAAATAGTTACTAAAATTAACACAAAGATTAAAAAGATAAAGAAAAAGAAAATGTTATGTTTTTTGATGGTATATACAGAGGTGTCTTCAGACAAGAAACTGCAACACCTACGATCGTTAATTTCGTCAACATCATCGACCAAATGTCATTATTTTTTGTTTGATTGGGTAGAACATTCTTTTTCTAAAAAATGATACATGAGCTTTGATTTTGGGTAGGATCTAGGGCATTTTTTGAGGCATTGTCGTTTCCTAAATTTGCTACCTTTTTCGTCTCCAGCGTCCGATATAGAACACTGAGGCATTCTCACCCCACGGCCTCCAATAGAATTAGCTGTACAGAAGAACCGCATGACTGCTCTCCCTTTGATAAGGAAGACCAATTGTGAGGCCATACCATACGGGGTATCTGTTTACGCAACATTGTCTTAATTATTCAAGAGGAGAGCAGTATGCGGTTCTTCTGTCTATGGAGAGGCCGTGGGGCGAGAATGTCTCAGTGTTCAGAGGATCGCTGGAGACGAAAAAGTAGCAATTTAGGACACGACATTGCCTCAGAAAAATGGCTAGGATCTAAACGCTTACCCAAATCAATGTCATGGTATCATTTTTGTTGGAAAAGAATGTTCTACCCAATCAAAAAAGTTGAAACTACAAGTAGACTAGAGACCGTTTTTTTCGGTGGGGGGGGGGGGGGGGGGGGGGGGGGGGGGGGGGGGGGGGGGGGGTTGGTACGCACTCTCCACCCCCCACCACCCCCCTGGACTGAGTAGGCATGTGTGCGTTGTTTGTATAGTCACGGTCCCATGTTCCCAACGTAGAAAAAGGGGGGAAAAAAAACTTAACTGACAAATATGGCCGTCGTCAAAGATTTCCGAGGCCATGGGGTCGTCGAGACTCCTGGTTTAGATATTCCTAAAAAGTTAACACGACCAACTACAAGTAAACTAGAGACAGACAAATAGTGGATTTTCTTTTCTTGGGGGGGGGGGGAGGGTGGTGGGTTGGTACACCCCATATTGTTTTGGTTATTGTTATGATTATTATTATTAGTTGTTGTTATTATCTTTATTATTGGGTATTATTATTATGTATTATTATAATCATTATTATTATTACTATTGTAATTATTGTTGTTTATTAGTTGTATTATAATTATTATTGTTATTAGTTGTATTATATAATTATTATTATTATTATTATAATATTATTATTATTATTTAGTATTTAGTTAAAGTAAGTATTCAATAGAGGGATCATAAAAAAATATTAAAACAAATTCAAAAATATTTTTGATTTATAAATATATTTTTGGATTAATTGGTTGGTTACAATCGCATGTATTTAAATATAACTATTTCAGCTACATCTAAACCGATGTTGATCAAACAAAGTATATTATGCCATCAAACATGTGATTTTTTTTCTTCAAATTACCTTACCCAAAAAATATTTCTTGAAGCGCACCCTAAATACAAAAAAGTAACCATCCCTTTAATAATCGTCTAAAGTAAATGCATGGCAAATGCATGGGGGTTGGGGAGTTGGTACGCACACCCCCCCCCCCCCCCCCCCCCCCCCCCCCTGGAATGAGTATGCAGTTTGCGTTGTTTGTTTGTGTTTGTTTGTTCGTTTGGTCCCCATGTTCCCCAAAGTAGAAAAAGGGAGAACAAACATACTTAACTGACACATAACAGAAGTTCACAACACTTACCAAAATATGCCGTCGACTGCCCGTCCTCTCCGCATATGAATGTATTTCTGAAAAAGTCTTGCAAATACTTGCAGTCCAGCCACATGGGCGTCAATTGAAGGTTCAGGCTCGATTGCAACATGTTTGTTTCTTCCTCGCTGTCTACCGTCAGGAGACGTGATGGCCGGTGGGTCCCGCCGATGTCTAGGCCAGGTTTGCTCTCGCATAACGCCTTAGACGTCATAAAGTCCTCATTCCTTTCCGTGTAGACCTTGTAGCACTTTTGGTTGTTCCAGTTGTGGGTCCAGACCCAGGACCCATCCTCGATCGTGATTCCGTTGGAACAAACTGTTATGAAATTGAAACAAATTATCAAATGCCTCATCTTACTGTTATATGTTTATCTTTTCTGTATGTACACGTAATTTTAACCATAACATATCCTGCTTGCCATTTTTCCCATTTGGTTTCAATTTTTCTATGGCTAATCAATGACTCATTCTGGTTCGGATAGAACGAATTAGTTTGCTATGTAAACTATAGTATACCAGATAGTGAGTTATAATGAAAGTCATACCCTAGGCCTAGGTATGGCTAGGTAAAACGTTGATAATAATCGCCTTTAGGGATAAGAACATTTTATCAGCATTATTCCCGTAAAAAATTTGTAAAATAAATGGGGCCTCTATGAGTTGGCGAATTGATAAGTTTATCAACCAGACCTACACAAAAAACAAGTATTTAAATAATTGTGATTAAAAACGATTGCATTTGTATTATTAGGGAGCTTTTAAGAACCACCTGCTATATTATACATGTTAAAATATGTTTCGCTTTCATAGTACCACACATGACATTGCATGATTTAGTTGTTTATGCACGGGACCTGTCCTCGGAAGGAAAGAGGAAAAGACAGAATAATAATTGTATACCTTGACAAGTTACACCGACATCCTGGCCATGCACGCAGCTGTGTTTTCCAAGAGTGTTTGCAGGGCAATCCAGAAGTCTCTCCTCTGACCCATCGCACTGCACGTCATCCAGCCATATCTCCCCCGTCCCATTGCCATAGAGAGCTGTCCCCCAGTCCAGGGCCTCGCCATAACCCAGTTGCTTACAGACCACGTGGGCGTCAGTAATGTTCCAGTTGTGATTGCAAACCGTCCCCCATTGACCTCGGGCGTACACCTCCACCCTTCCTTCGTAGTCACTGGCCCCATGCACGAGCCGAATTTCCCCTGTTTATGAGGAAAAAACAAATCAAGATGGGGAATGGCATTTACAGTAAGATTACATACAGATTATTATAGATGCCCTCTATTTGATTGAAAGTCCGAGTTTTCATCTTGGATTTGAGATATGTGATTGTAATCTGAATTTAAACAAAAATATTATTTATTCTTGCATATTGACCAAAATAGTAAGGAATCTTTATTATGTTTTAATGAAAACTTGGATTTTGTTATTTACAATTTCGCCGAATATTCAACATTGATTATAAATCGTTATATTTCTTGCTCATATGAATCTTACGAACAAACTTTATTTTCTCAGACTGAGCATTACATGCGTTACCTTGGCAAACAACTCCTGCGTAAACGTTGCCTGGGCATTCCACCATTTCTTCAGCAATGTTGACTGGGCAGTCCTGGAGCCTCATCTCCGTTCCACTGCATTCTACTTTTGTGATCACACCGCTATCGACATCGTATTGGTTGATATCGACGTCGAGTGACCTGACCTTGAGCGCCTCCACAAAGCCGAGTTGTCTGCAGACGACGGTGGCGTCAGCCATGTCCCACGCATCGCTACATACAGGACGCCACATATTGTCGGTGTATATCTGAACACGACCTCTGCTCGTTGATCTCTCTCCTACCAAGCGGACAAGCTCTAAGAAATGAACAAAAGAAACATTAAGAAATACAATTTTATTATAATGTAGATGACTGGAATAGATAAACCTTGTTTAGTAGTTCAATGATATAGGAAACTGATTAGAAATATATTATATAAAGTGACAAATTGGGTTTCGCCGGGAATCGAACCCAATACCTCTGATTGCTAGTCCCGTACTTCAAACCTTGATCCACAAGGCCATATGTATGGTGACCCGATTATATTCGATCCAGACGTTACCTTAATCCCCAGTCCTGCCTCGTTGCCAGTTTTATTTCGTTTACATTTTTAACAGTATTGCGTTTTTTTGTCATGTTTGTTCATTGTAGTTGCCCCCCCCCCCCCCCAACAAAAAGTGTTTTGTTTTATCTTTTCACCAAAATGGGTTATTGAATATGTCCATATTTTCCCTAACCCATACAATATCACAAAGGGGAATAATATTCACCAACTTACTACGAACACAGGATTTAACTCTGTGAAATCGGGCCTCTACCTTTGCAGACGATTCCGACTCCATGGTTAATTCCTGCAGTCGCATCGCTCACATCACAGGCCATCAGTGTCTCCTCCTCACCCGAGCACTCTACTTTCTGAAGCCACCTCTCATACACCTTAGAAGTAAAGATGTCTATCCTGAACTCTTGCTGGGATTCAGCACCATCGGTGTAGCCAAGCTGCCTACATACGACATCAGCTGCTGCCATGTCCCATCCATCTTTGCACGCGACACGCCACTGTCCATCTTCAAAAACCTCCACACGTCCTTCCGCTGTGGTTGATCCCCCTGCGAGGCGTACCTCTTCTGTTGGTGAAAAAAAAAAAGTAACCACAAACCTGATATTAACTAATTGAATCACGTTACTTTATATGTTTTCCTGTTTATTATTTTCCGGTTTCTGTGTTTTTCAGTATTTTTGTTGACAGTAGTTGTAGTTTTCTCCGTAAGATACGCCACTTTTCTTCCTCAGTCACAATCTTAGTAATAATTTGTTTTGTTCATTTAACATAAATGAGTCTTGGCTGGTCTACTATAAAGCGCTATGATATGAAAACCAATTCATATATAAGGGCTTTGCATTAATATTACCAAAGTCATCGGACACACACTCACAATCAATCTGCAAATTGATCTGATAAGATATGGATCCTGGTCAACATTTTATTTATTACCTCCCTGTTACATCAAGTCCCAAGGAGAATTTTAGTGAAAATAAAAGTTGTCCCAGTCTGTTATGTTTGGTGGGAAAAGAGAACAATAGTTTAATATAACCCTACGTCGCAAACGACCGCGTACCCGCATAGATGGAAGCCTCCCGGGAAGCCCATGACAGGGCATTGCAACAGTATTGGTTCGCTGCCTGTAAAATACTTTCAATCAGACAAAAACAAGATTATACCAGGCTGTCTCATCTATGGGCTTGGTATTCCCGGGTCTATGGAATAAAAATCTGCAGACCCCAATAACCATACTCAGTGTCATATTGGTATGTATTTTGCTCACTGCCACATACCTCTTGTCAGCTGGCTTATTTTTTAGAGAATAACCAACACATGGGCAAGACGCAGAGCTTTCAGAGAGAGGATGAATGTTTGCCTAAAACCGAAGTTTGGCACGCTGGCTACCATGGAACAAGGAACGGGAAATATTTCACTATCAATAATCAAAAGATGTAGTATGGAACACTGGCGTCCTGGTGAAAATGAAATTTTAATCATGGCTTATATCTAATTCGATGAAAAAAGGGTATTTCTTTAGACAAGATAAGTCAGATTTTATTTCATGTCAAGTCAGATTTCTGTCCCATGTATGCACCAGATTGCATAATTTCAAGTAAAACATTAACAAAACACCCTGACCGTGCACGGACGGACACTTCCCTACCATCACATCCTCGTATATCACCCTCCCCTTCTCGGTCGCTTCGCTCCCTCGGGAATCGGTCTTGTCAAAACCATGAATACTTTGTTCATCTTGTTGTATCATACATAATGTGGCTTTTGATGCACTGTTTGAACTGTATATGTTACTTTGCGATAATTGTTTTTCTTCAAATAAAACATCTTTTTTCCGGTCCGTAGAATCATGACGCACTTAATCATGACCCACATTATAGTACATGTCGTAAGGTCAGAATTTCCTTTCTAGGTATGAATCAGATTGCACGGTTTCAAGTCCAAACATGCAAAAGCTCCCTACCGTGGGAGGGGGGACACCCCCTCCCACACCCTCCCCCCGCTCAGTCGCTTCGCTCCCTCGCAATATCCGACTGCGGATTTGGTTTTGCCCCCCAAAAGGTTTTTGCTCATTACGCCACTGGTATGGAAGATGTACATTTGGAAGACATGCTGGTGCTGGTGTAGACCGAAAAATCAGTCTATGTTCCGATGGTTGTTCCACTGAGACTGCGTCTGGTCCACTGAACCTCGTTGTGCGGTTGGTTGTATGACGTTATACATTTTAAAGGGAACCCCATATCGAGTCGGTTATTTCTGACTAGTGCTAGTCCTGCTGATTGGATAAACCAAATCAGAGAGTGGCAAGCTAGTTGCCAGTATGCAAGAACTAATGCAAGAGAGAACCTGACGACCCAATGCGACTGTGCCATATCATCAGCAGATGGAATAAACAGCATGAACAGTGAGTTGCCGACCGGTACTGAGCTATGTTTATGCGTTCGCGAACATGATCAGGGCCCCGTTGCACAAAGAGATACAATCGATTGTAAGTTACAATTGATTGTAAGTCAGAAAATTTGCGCGTTTCAACCAACCAGATTTGCGCATGTAGAACACGTGATCCGACTTACAATTAATTGCAACTTACAATCGATTGTATCCCCTTCTGCACAGATGATCAATGTCAAACATTACCTGCTCAATAGGAACTCTTTAATTGTGAGATGTTATTAACCTAAAGTACATAATAATGTATAACTGTATACCTTGACAAACGATCCCGACATCCTGGTGATGGCCACAATCAAGCGCACCCGGAGCGGAGCCCGTTGGGCACTCCAGCAATCTGTGCTCGCTTCCCGTACAGTTCACGTCAGACAGCCAAATTTTGCGTCCCCTGCCATTCCCAAAGAAGCCGCGGTCAGCGATGGCGGCAGCTCCGAGATCGTAGCCAAGTTCTTTACACGCCACATGGGCATCGACGATGTCCCAGCCATCACCGCACACAGTACCCCAGTCCTCCTTGTAGAAGACTTCTAGACGACCTTTGCTTGCCGTGTTTCCTCCAACCAGACGAAGTTCTATAGATGTATGATATAAGAAAGATTTATAAAGAAATCCAACTTAACCCAAATTTAAATTGATAGCAGTAAATTATCATATTTGAACAATTACGCTAGTACTCTGTTTTGTTTTTAAAACATGATTAAATTGCTACACATATACAAATATCTACTCGACTAATAGTTCACCTGAAAATCAACCTTGGTCCGTCGCGACTGCGTCAGAGAGGCAAAGTTATGTTCGAGTATAGCCGACCTTGAAGGAGTCAAGGTGCAATATCGATTAGTATAGACAGATGTTTGTTTGTTCAAATAATCCTCATCTACAGTCGGACACTTTTCGGCATTATTCCTGAGGGCCTCCGGACCTCCATGAAAAATTCCCCTGATCACCCCTCAAAAACCTGCATATTGGCATCGTTTGTCTCATTATTATCCTGGAAATCACAACATTGGGAGAATGTCTTCATCTGATAAAAGAGATCTAACGATGCCAGGTTCTGAAAATATGGAGGAAGCAGCAACAACCCCATCCCACGGTCAATGGATTTTGGTGGGTCACCCTGCTCCTGTGAGTATGTACATTGTCCCAGAGCAGCACCTTGCCATTCGTCAACTTGGATTGCTTCAATTTCCAAGTGATCTTTAATAAACATTGCAACATGGTAGGCATGCAGTCTATAACAAAGACAGCTGTCTGACCGGGCTTTGCATCACTGACCATGTGAAGAACACAACATGCATACACAACTTTAGGTAATATAACTTCCTGCTCCTTCATGGTCTAGATATGACCTTATTGAGCGCCCCTCGTACAGTGTCGTAGTGAAAAATATATTGAGTACGAGCATCGCCTACCTTGGCACTCAACCTTTGCCCAGAGCGTACATTGTCCAGAGGTTAACAGGTCGTAAGGACAATCTAAGATGCTACGCTCCGAACCAAGACAGGTCACGTTGAGTATTGCCTCTTGGTCTATTAGTTGGTAGCTTGATGAGAAGTTAAGTGCCCCTGCAAATCCAAGTTGTTTGCAAACCACCTGTGCGTCTAAGATGTCCCATCCGTTGGAGCAGACCTTCCACCAGTCCCCGTTCTTTCTCACTTCCACTTTCCCTTCGTTCGGACGTATTCTACCTGCTGCTAAGCGTACATCCTCTGCAACGGGAATAAGAAATATAGGCCCGAATTAGTGGCACAACATTGATCTAGTCCATACGAAATCATTTCGCACCTGTACAATGCTACTTCCCCTTTGTTTAGTCCCAAATAACGCCCGAAAAAAAAACGTGACACTGCCAGAATATAACATGATTTTGCCCGAAAATATGATTTAGGCTTTAGCCCGAATATGACATTATTTTGCCCGAATATTACACGGATATGCCCAACTTTCAGGTTCTTTTTGCCTGGATATGGCCGTTTTCAAAACTCCAGGGGGCTACATCCCCAACCCCCCGCCTCCTGCGCCTATGATATTGTTTCCTGGATCATTTAAGAAACACTTAAAGTATATACGGTGGCATTTGACAATCATCAATGGCCTATTGAAATTGCACAGGCGTGAAACGATTGTATCGGTTTCTTTCAAGTTCAGTCCAATGTGTACATTGTTATTACGTATCATTATTCTTGAATGAGTGGTTAACTTAAATGGATAGTGGAGCTTTGGTAAAGAGAGTACAGTTTTGGTCAAACTGAATTTTAGGAACCAAAACATGCACCGTTACATTACAAACGAAAGTTATAATCAACCGTTTTTTTAATTTGAAAATCATTAGTTTGTATTGTAGTGGTGAAGGTTTTGGTTTCTAAAATTCAGTTTTACCCAATCTTTTTAATAACTCAACTATCCCTTTAACAAGTATAAAATGTTAAATCATACCTTGAGTGAGCAAGCACCAATTAATGTAGCCACAATGTTTATCAAATGTCAATCTCTACATAGCCATAATACCAGAAACGCAGATAATAAAGGTTTGATTGTACCAACAACAAAACACAAATGGGTAAACACACTTTTTTATCATTTAGGAGCACTTTTTTGAATGGTCTTCCAAATATTATTAAATAAACTTCTTCCTAAATCATTTATGTTGATTAATATTGGTGCATGTAACAAAACAACTAATGATATTTATTTGTAATAATTTAGTTAACTTGTCGAAAATATTCCATTAATGTGGATATATATGTTTCGTAAAAAATATACTTTGTATATGTATCTATGCTTTTTTGTAAAATGTTGTATAGGACCTGTGCGAAAACAGTTCTCTGATCCCTGTCAGAGCTACCCTTCTGAAATAAAACGATATAAAAACTAAATAAGTACATAAACTATAAGCATAGTGATTAATTATGCATTTAACAACTTTATTCCATCATTTAAGGATTTTTCAATTAAATGCAGCGTATGTGTTATTATTAAACGCATCATAACATTAGACTGTGAATATCAAGAATGGATCGCTAATATGGCAGTATTATTCTAGAGCACGGAATATTTCAGATTCCTTTGGTTATTTCGATAGAAGCTGACAACAATGTACGTTAATGATGATAATGCCTCAGCGTCTCCCTACCCCCCCCCCCCCCCCCCCCCATATATTGCATCCATTTCGCACCGGTTGCCTCCAAACAACAAACCTTGTCTGTAACATGTAACTGAGAGCATCCAATAATTTATAACATCTTGTTCGGCGAATGGATGATAAGCACCATCAGGAGACCTGCAATCCATTAACCGACTTTCTCTACCGTCGCAATAGTCGTCGAAAACGAAGTGAGCTTGCAGTGAAAGGTTGAAATTCGCCGCATGACCTGCATGAAAATCAACAATTTGATACCAATTTTTATTTTCAGCGTAACATATTGTACTTCTTATAGCATGTCTAGTGAAAGGTAAGCTGGTTTCCACTGGATATCCTATGACTGGGGTTTTAAACGTGAAAAGCGCTTAGAGATGTTATTGGTTCATATTAGGCGCTATATAAATCGAACGTATTATTTTTTTGCGAGAGACACATAATAAGACGGCACCTTTCTTAAATCACCCCATTGCTTTATATATGTTAATTTAAATGTTACTGGAGGATATTATTTCTTTAAATTTCAACAAGAGGTTTGTTCAAAAGACAATCCCATATTTGTAAAGACTATCAAACACATAGCAAGATGTTATAGTTGTCATTATCAATATGTATAACCGTCCATATACGCACCACCGTCAAGGGACCCATCATCATAGCCAAGTTGTCGACATACGACAGAGCCGGTCGACCATTCAAATTGAAAATCGTAGGCCATCGTCTGGTCAAAGATTATCGGACTCCATTCTCCTTCGGAAAATATTTCAACGAGGTCGTACCAGTTACGGTGTTGTAAACGAATTTCTGATAAATAAGCAAGCAAGAAAACAATAGATTATTATCAAGTTTCCTTTTCTCCTAAACCTTCTCATTAACGTACACATAATTAGCTATTATTTACATTCCTTATACACATTCATGGCTAACTTACATAGTGGCGTGTTTAATTTGTAGTCTAATATTTAGTAGTACCAGGACATCACTACGTGGCGCTTTTAAGGAGATATTTTCATCAAGTGTCAAATAAACGACCAAAAGATAACTGTAAAATAACAAACATTCTTCAAGAAAACAAAAGAACGTGAATGAATTCGAATGAGTTACCATATCTATGTTTATGATTTTTGTGTTTGAGTGATCAATTAACTTTATATTCTTCCAAAAAGAGATAATGAGAAGTCAACCATCATTGATCATTCAGATATCGATGTAACTTACTTAAGGATTACATGTGAGATTTTCATAAAAAAGGGAATGATGATAATTATATCCTAATGAAAAAAGAGTAAATCGATGTTTCATTTTTTCCCGATCGTTCGCGCATAGTATCTGAATTCGAATACTCTGGAGGATTTGTTATTTAATATTTATTGGTAGTCCAATCTCGATTGACAATTCCAATCTCACCAATCTCATCTAATTCCATATTGCGCTCTCAATCCCGACCACGGACAAAATGTTGGATGACTTAATCACGCATAATTATGTTTGTACGCACTGTGTGCATCGTTTATTAATACTTTAAAACGCTCATCGAAAAGACTCAGAGCGCAAGCAATTAGTGTATATATGTCCTATGAGCGCACGCACGGTTACACGGGAGTAGCGCTTGACCACTAGTTCTTAAATATATTGCTGAATCAATGATTAAACCGTTTCGGTTCCCACACACACCTTCGCAAACAACCGTTGCGTCCTCAGAATGATCACAGTCATGCTCTCCGAGTGGGTTCTCAGGGCAGTCAAGAAGTCTCTCTTCTTCGCCAGAGCAAGCCACGCCATCCAGCCATATTATTCCCTCACTAGAGTTTCCCGTGTAAGCAGTGAGCGAAGTTCTTGCCGTTAGAGCTCCTGTGTGGTGTTTGGAAGGCAGTTTGTGACAAACAATCTGCATATTAGTATTCTTGACGGTAAGAAATTCCCGTTATGAATACCAACTGGATCTCATTAAATCTAAAACTGTACCATCTTCTCATTTCTTTAATCCACAAACAAGACAGTTGACCATGTTAAACCATCTTTACACAGCAGTCAGGTGACAGGGGTGGCCATCATTGAGATACTTCAGCGAGATCTCACTGTGATCTTGTCTCCTCAAAGTTTTTTACACGGGCCAAAAACAAATCCTTCAACGAACGCTCAACATGCTCAACGAACGCCCAAAGAGCGCTCAACGCTCTCATCGATCTCTCAGCAATCTGTCAATGAATGCCAATTTTGTCCGCCCTTAAGGTAGAGATGGCTGAGAGAACATTATGGATCGCTGAGCGTTCGATGAAAGACCAATACAGTTAATTGAAAGACCGTCGCGGAGATTACTGAGAGATATTCTGATCATTAGGCGATCAATTTGCGTTTAAAAAGTGTTGAGCGTTCATCGAAAGATCGGGGGGAGATTTGCAATCAAAGCTATCTATATATCGCCTATTAAAGTTGACAAAAATTAACTGTTGATAGCACCACGGGCACACAATGATCTTCTTCTTCTACTTCTTCTCGATACTGCAAACAAAACTCCGCAAGTGGCGGATATACAGTTGCAGGCACTTAGTGGGTTTAGGTGTGCGCGCCTATTGGGGAGCCCGTCATGGTCCCTCCTAGTGAAATTTAGCATATTCATCTTACTCAAACACTTACATAGAAGCTGCCCTTTCGAGGTTTTAGGAAATCCTAGAGAGATCGGGCCCGTTTTCTGATCGCTCAGTGGTCACTCAACAATATCAGTACTTTTAAAAGGGGCTATAAAAATGTTTCACACTTATTTGACAGCGATTAAAAAACAATCTTTTAGGGGAAATGTGCAGCGGAACGCTCCTTGCACGTTAAATAAGAGGCAGTCGTAATTTTACTGATGACGTGTGCACGTCAGTCCGAAAGAATTTAGCCATTAACGGCATTCCATACCTGCAAATCCCAGCTGCTTACAGACCACGTCTGCGTCGAGTAGATCCCACCCGTCATCACATACCGTGCCCCAAGACCCATTCACGTAGACCTCCACACGCCCTTCCACTGCGCTGCGCCCATCTACCAGGCGTACCTCAACTGCAAATTAAAATATCAAAATAAAGCCAGTTGTTTGTGCATTTAATTCAAGTTGACGCGTCGTCATGTTATGATGGTGCTTTCCAAAGAACCCGACGGGAAGTGTCACTTACAAAGAGATGAATCTTTATTATTTTGTATGTATCTTTATTATAATTTATAAAGTGTAATGAATCAGAAGTAATGCTGTTAAGTGACTCATGTACATAATGGGAAATTAAACGGTAGACAATAGCTAGTTGTCAATGTTGACAGTCAGGTTCCTCCATTAAAGCAAGGAGACGATGAACAGGGATTAGCTATATGAGAACTCATCGTGATGTTAGATCCCTTTGTGTAGTTCAAATGTAAATGAATCAAACAATTTAACAAAGTTAACAGAAAGAAAAAAAAAGTCCAAAGCCTATTGATCCATATCTGACACATGGACAAGGAGATGGAATAGTATTATTTGTATTTATTTTATTTAGATGAAGTGTAAGGAATTTATTTGAAGACTGTTATAATGTCTCATGTAAATATGCTATTAGACAGATTATTGCTGCAGCACCGACACGACAACGACAACATTATGCGTACTCCAAACCGTCGTTCAGATAGACATTTTAGGAAAATAAAATTGCACTCTTCAATTGCCATTGATTGTAATAAAAACATATACTGTCATGTATGAATGGATGATGAATACTAGATGGATTTATGATGCTAATTTCATCGTCCTAATTTTAAAAATATAGCATAGACTAGTATGCATAAATACGATGAAATGTGTTTCATAAAAACAAAAAAACACATAATAGTAAATAGAACTAATCAAACAAAATAATGGTTGTGAGAATTTATAATGTTACAAACATGAATACTCACCTATCTCACAATACACCCCGACGTACCCGGCTGGACACTGGCACTCGTAGCTAGTTGGCGGTGACAACTGACAGGTTCCTCCATTGTTGCAAGGCGACAATAAACAGTGAGGTACATCAACTAGAATGAAGAGAATTTACCATGACAGATGTCCCGCTTATCAGTTTTAGTTTGTTTAACACTATTTAAACTCGCCAATCTTCTATCACCAACAACAAAGAAATGCAACGCATTTTCACTAATATGAGATTATACAAATTTGGACAATAAATCGTATATTAATTGAGACAACAATTAAAAACATTACAAGCATGAATACTCACCATCCCGACAATGCATTTAACACTTTTTTAAAATATCAATTTGACTGAGTCACCAACAATAAAGAAATGCAACTCCAAATTAAACGTACGAATCATAGGCGAAAAAATGCTAACATGCAACTGTGTAAGGAATCGGTAGGAGTCTGATTCGTACCTTTAATAAATATGCTTTATGTAATACAAATTTATAGAACATTGTTGCCTAAACGCAACAGAGAGTGTGTATTCCCAAATCACAGGGTAAAACTTTCAGAAAAGATGAAATTACCTAAAGCAAATGCAATGATACAAGGTAGGGGCGGATGTAGCTTTTTGCTAAGGGGGGGGGGGGTTTACCCAATGACGATTCGGAGCATCGTCCACGAGCCGCGAAGCGGCGATTTCTTTTTGCTATTTTAAACCCTTGTAAGTGATGTCTTTTTGCTAGGGGTGGGGGGTTGACCCAATGACGATCGTCCGCGAGCCGCGAAGCGGCGATTTTTTTTTGCCATTTTGAACCCCCGTAAGTGATGTCTTTTTGCCTAGGGGGGGGGGGGGGGTTGACCCAATGACGATGCAGAGCATCGTCCACGAGACGCGAAGCGGCGATTTTTTGGCTATTTTGAACCCCTGTAAATGATGTTTTCCACATCACATTTTCAAGGGGGCGGGGGGGAGGGGGGGGGGGGGGTTTAAACCCCCTGGTAAGTGGTAAGTGGAAGCCCTGTTTGATCTTGTTTTGGTGATGGGTTCATTAATGTATGTATTTATATGGCCTTTGGCATTTTCAAACGTGCTATAAATATGTATTCTGTAATCTGTAAGACATATTTGTTAAGTTGCAAGGGGTTTTGGATATAATCCCCAATGCATCAACGTGTATTTTGTCTTTCAAAACAGGCATCGTAAAATGTTCGAAAAAGGTAACATGCATCGGTGATTTCTCCATTGTCTACGATGCGCTTACCCTGCCGCGGCGAGTCTTGAGTGACGATTAACACGGTACAATCGCACAAAATAGAAGCATCGGACAATCCCCAGGGGCCAACTTTTGGAGGCGCAAAGGACCCCTTTATCCACGGATACACCCAGGGAGACTCATATTATTGGATTTGTTACATTCTCCTCTAAATATTCATATGTTCAACAATCAGTACGCTTTTCGATGCACAAAAGACCTCTGGGCTGCCGGTCTAAGTGGTCCGTTGTTTACATCTTAGAGCCATTACCATCAAAAGTTGCTTCATTGGGGGAAGGGTACTAGGATAATATAATCTATTGTTCTGCATTTTAGGGGATGTACACCGTGTCCCAGAAAAAACGAAACCGGGTTTCATGGCAGAAATTTTATGTTATAATGAATAATTTCCTTCATGATATATATATGTCTGAAAAGCTATGTGTCTCTTCTTTTATTTGATATACAACTTATGGCACATAATTCACGCATGACTGAATTAGAACGATAGAAAGTGGTGTTACCAAAATTCGATTTGCGCGCAGAAATTGCAAGTTTGGGTGAGGTTTTGGGGAGAGTTTTAAGAGTAGTAAACGTACTTATTTTGAAAAAGGACAGACACCGCATGAAAATTCATAATTTTATCTTTTATATGACACCTCATGATTAAAAAATAAATTATATATGCCAGAGAACGAATACAATGAAAACATGCTTGATTCCAGCCCAAATGAGTAACTTTCCTGATCTAGCCTGTTTCCTGATCCCCATGTTTGTGTAAATTCACTCATGCATCAAAGTCCATTGTCAGCTGCTAGTCAGGAAAGCTGAGCGACTTCTTACTCAACTTTGACTCATTCGGGCAGAAATCAGGCATGTTTTCATTGTACTCGTTCTCTGGCATAAATCATTTATTTTTTGAGCATGAGGTGTCATGTAAAAGATAAAAATATGAACTTTTATGTGGTGTTTGTCCTTTTTAAAAATAAGTACGTTTACAACTCTTAAAACTCACCCAAACTTCAAATTTATGCGTGCAAATTGAATATTGGTAACACCACTTTCCATTGTTCTAATTCAGTCATGCTTGAAGTATGTGCCATAAGTTGCACATCAAATGAAAGAAGAGACACAGAGCTTTCCAGGCATATATATATCATTAATTAAATTATTCATTATGACAGAAAATTTCTGCCATGAAACCCGGTTTCGTTTTTTCTGGGACACGGTGTATAGTAACTCTGTCAACATCGACAAAGTTTATATAGAAATATAACAGTTCTCATATAACTTGTGGTATTCGTATTACCCATACTAGAATCATGGAACACGTTTCGGTTTTCCAAAAATTAGATTTCGTTATATTAAATATAACGAAATAGATACATTTTATGATTTGTGATATTTCTGATTTTGCTAGTATAGGCAAAATGAGAGTAGACCAAATGGGTTTAGACCAAGCTGGAAGTTACAGGGCTATCAATAAGACTTACCAGTGGGAACGCTAGTAGTTCTGACACTTTCCGGTACAGATCCCGTAGTAGATGAAGTCGTCGATGAAAGCGTAGTCATTGAAGTTGGAGATGCCGTCGGCAAGACAGTTGTCATGAACGTTGACAGGGATGTTGACGAGGAGGTGAATGAAGGAGGAGATGTGTCCGGCGGCAATGACGTCGACACGGAGGTTGATGCGGACGCTGATGCGGACGTTGACAGGGATGTTGACGAGGAGGTGGATGAATTAGGTGATGTGTCCGGAGACGTTACGCTGTCTGTGGATGATCGACCAAGATGAGTTGGCGGTGACGTCGATGATGACGAATTTCGTGGTGCGAGGGCCGTTGTTGGCGGTGAAGTAGCATTCGACAAGCTCTCAGTTGAGGCTTGAGACGTTGATATTGTTATATTGGCAGGAACACCTGTAAAGAAAGTGCGGAAAACATTATTCATATCTCCGAACAGGTAACCATGGTAACCGTGATGGATGATTTCCATTGATATTATTTATTACTCTCTTGATAATTCATATTCAAATAATTTGAACAGAGCAATGATGCATTTATACATTTATAGTGACCATTATGCTATTTGAGTTTATGTGAAATACAATTTTGAAAATTGTCATAATAGGAGCAATAATCATGATTTGACCAGTGGTGACATCAGGTTTTGAAGATCTGTGGACTATGGTAGAATTCTTGAGAAGAATTTATACCATTTTTCATACTGAAATAAGGGCACAAACTGTGGTTTCGACTAATAAACCTTTGCCATGGAATTCCCTATTTTGTTTCTTTTTGGATGAAAATAAAACCTATAACGTTCACAATTTGTCTTCATTTATACCTTTTTTTTAATTGAGATGAAGATAGAAAAGGTCATATTTGTATTGAAAAATTATGCCATGTCATGAATATAGCGTTTTAGATTATGCTTATCAACATTTATATGGTTGAGTGGATGTTCCATTTTTGCTATTTTTAAAAGCAGACCTTGCTGTGGTTGATTGACCGTGACAAGTCATGCATGAATGATTTTATTTGGATTTTATGCCAATATTGAAGAGGGTCTTTTTATCTTTAATTTGATATACAATGTCATATATTTTATCGTAAATGAATATGAAATATTTGGTCTTATACAAGTGTCCAGTTTATTTTTTGCCGAGTATATATGATTTAGGTGCCATATCATAGCAAACGGTAATGTTCTGGTAAAGACACATAAAGTTTGTGCAAAAACACCCAATTTTGGGACCCTACCACAAATTTCGGGCTGGGTCATGTTGCTTACGGGAAATTATTTGGTTAAAATCTTTCAAATCAATTATCTAGAAAGTCATACTTTAAGACAGAATCAGTCGATATTATATCACATAAGAACACATTCATAAGTATATGTTGGCTGTTATAAAGGTAGCCTTTAACAAGGCTTCGTGTCTCAAGCAAGCAATGGCTGCGCTGCATGCAGGATCAGGAACGACTGAACGCCTGATGGAGGCTATCTGTCAGGGTTCGTACCATTACCTGTCGCCCAAATGGCCCTTGGTATGATGAGGAGTTAAGAGCTGCTAAACAGGAGATGAGACGATGGGAAAGACGCTGCAAAGCATCTTCACTGACTGTTGATAAGGAGATATTTACAGCAAAGTGTCGCCACTACTATCATCTGATCCGTGAAGCAAAGAAGAATCATCACTCTGCACAGCTGAAGGACTGTAACCAACGTGAGCTTTTCCAACGAGTTGACAGATTATGCAATCCTTCGTCTTCTTCCAGAGTCCTACCTTCTTCAGACAGAGGTGATGATACATCTTTAATTGAAGCCTTCTCTGCCTTCTTCTGTGAGAAAGTTGATCGCATTGTCGACGAGCTCTCTTCATCCAATTCGCAGACCGACTTCACTAGGATCTCTCGCTTTAACCAAGGCACAGAATGCGAAACTGTCTTTGATAACTTCTCAACGCTCTCGGTAGAACAGATCACTAAGCTGGTTATGAACTCACCGTCATCCACATGCTCTCTTGACCCTATTCCAACATGCCTTGTCAAGAGATGTGTTGAAGAACTAGCTCCAGTTATTACTCGTATTGTGAACACCTCATTCACTAAAGGCTGTTTTCCTGATGCTTTCAAGACAGCTCATGTTAAGCCATTGTTGAAGAACTCAAAGCTGAATCCTGAGGAACTTTCAAGTTATAGACCTGTGGCCAATCTTAAGTTCATTGCAAAAATACTTGAGAGGGCCGCTGTTTCTCAGATGCAATGTTACTTGTCAACAAACAATCTTCATTCAAGGATGCAATCGGCTTATCGGCAGAATCATAGCTGTGAAACTGCACTACTACGAGTTCACAATGACCTTCTTTTGAGCCTCGATCAAGGACAAGAGGCATTGTTATTGTTGCTGGACTACTCCGCTGCTTTTGACTCTATCAGCCACGATACACTACTTCAAAGATTACAATATAACTTTGGATTCAACAGTAGTTCATTAAATTGGCTACATACTTATGTTACAAATAGATATCAACATGTAGTAATCAAAGATGAGGTTTCAAGCCAACGTATTATAAACTAGGGAGTCCCACAAGGATCTGTGATGGGTCCAATACTGTTTACTTTGTATTCATCCCCCTTGGAGAACATTTTGCAGAGTTATGGTTTTGGTTATGTAGTTTATGCTGATGATACCCAGCTTTATACACTTAAACATTCAGACCTACAATTAATTATTCCTCAATTAGAGTCATGTTTAGTGGATATCAAATTGTGGTCATCAAGTAATTTGTTAAGGCTGAATGCAGAGAAAACTGAATTCCTTCATATGTCATCTCGATTTAGACAAAAGAATATAATACCACCTGTTGTGTTTAATCAGAGTTCACTGCAACCCGCAAAGTGTGTTAGAAACTTGGGTGTTTTATTTGATGAGAATTTGTTATTAGTAAATCATGTAAAAAATATTTGTAAAAAAGCATCATTTGGTTTGTATAAGCTTGGAAAGATTAGACAGTATTTGGATAAAAGCACCACTGAAAGACTTGTCCATGCTTTTGTTTTAAGTCATATTGATAATTGTAATAGTATTTTATTTGGTCTACCTGAGGTGTTATTAAGTAAAGTACAACACATACAAAATTCTGCTGCTCGCTTGATAACACGTACTAAAAGATGTGAATCCATAAGTCCAGTTTTGTATAATTTACATTGGTTACCTGTAAATAAACGAATTATGTTTAAGATTTTAGTCATTACGTTCAAATGTATACATGGAAATTCACCTGATTATATTCAAGAACTTATTAGTTTGTATAAATCGTCTAGAGTCCTTCGATCAAGTTCAAAGAATTTTTTAGTTCAGTTTTCTGTTAAAACTAAGACATACGGTCAGCGGTCTTTCCAGTTTGCTGCACCTATGCTCTGGAACAAACTTCCTTACCATATTAGACAATCTGATACAGAGTATCAATTTCGAGCCAATTTAAAGGCTTTTTTGTTTGTTAATGAATTGTAAGTTTTTACTATTTTATCTTTGCTTAAATACGCTTCTATTTCTCTCTCTCTTTCATTTATGCGCACTGAGACTTAATTGTAAGATTGCGCCATATAAGAAACGACTATTATTATTATTATTATTATCTGGCGAGTGATGAATTCACGTGCGATCCCCTCGCCTTTACGCATCTAGTGGCTCATGAATATGCATAAGCTTGATTTAATGAATCATAGTGTATACAATTTGTGTATACAATGCTATGTACTGTGCATGTATGCGGACGTACACGTAGTTCATATTTAAATGGGAGAGGCATAGAGACGTGTGAATGCACGCACATGTACTGTATTTAAATGGGAGAGACAGAAAGACGTGTGCTCAGTGCAGTAAATATCACAAAACTACTATGATTCATTAAATCAAGCTTATGCATATTCATGAGCCACTAGATGCGTAAAGGCGAGGGGATCGCACGTGAATTCATCACTCGCCAGATAGCCTCCATCAGGCGTTCAGTCGTTCCTGATCCTGCATGCAGCGCAGCCATTGCTTGCTTGAGACACGAAGCCTTGTTAAAGGCTAGATGAGAAGAGGCTGTCTCGGCAAATGATTGTGCAGGCGCTGTCCAGTCGTTCCTGCATAATGCATACTATACCGTGCATTCAACTCAGCTCAGACGAGACATGCCTTGTCAAGAGGCTTTTATAAAGGAGGCGATAATATTCACCCCATATGATTGCTGTTATGTATGTATATTATTGTGTCAGATTACTAGTACCAGTTATCTTAGGGTACAATAAAATCTGTGACACCGGAAAACAACTGCCATTGGAACCACGGAGACCATGGCAACAAGCGCATTCCACAATGAATCGTATACGGAAGATGCCTTAATACTCTCATTCCCTCGTGCCTCAACATTTTATTATACATGTACAATGTACATCGTTACTATTCAGTCGTGTAGCGTGTGCTTAGTGATTAGGGGCATTGTTGGTGTGGGGGGGGGGGGGGGGGGTGGGGGGACGCCAATTGTATGGCTTGTAAAACAAATGAACGGCGTTATCATTACATTTCAATATCCTTATTTAACAATATTCCAGCCTGGGTTTTAATTATTACAAAATTACTCGCAATAACAGAAGACGACATATTTCCACCTGTTTGAAAGCCCTCCTTAACTTGTTAAGCCCCCCCTTAAGAATTCGCGATTACAGGGGGGTGCCCAAATGACGTCAATCCCGGCCAGTGGCGTACCCAGGATTTTTTAAAGTTTTTTTTTTTCTTCAGAACAAATTTCTGTCAGCGGGGGGGGGGGGGGGGGGGGGGGGTGGGGGGGTTGGGGGGTAGTCGTCGAAAATTGTTGAAGCATAGACCAAGATCCAGTGGTTGAAAATCCTGTAAGCGGGGGGGGGGGGGGGGGGGGGGGTAGTCATAGAAAATTTTCGAAGATGAGACCAAAAATTTTCTACATTTTCGAGCCCGAGACCAAGGTTTTTCTCACTTTTCGAGGTCGAGACCACGGTTTTTTTGCACTTTTCGAGGCCGAGACCACAGTTTTTCTAACTTTTCGAGGCCGAGACCATCGAAAATGACGGTCGAGACCGCTAAAGTTTGGTCACGAGACCAGTTAAAATTTGTACAGATGCGAGATTCCTCCTGCAATGACGTCACACTGAAATGCCTTTTGTGTATTCAATGACTTAGTATCGACTTACCGATTTCACAGTGTTCTCCTCCAAAGTTCCCCGTGCAGTTGCATTTGTAAGAATCGAGTGTTTCCACACACTCACCGCCATTTTGGCAAGGGTCGCTGAGACATTCTGTCAGAAAAGGAAAAAGGATTTGTTAAAAAATTATATTCGATTGATCAATGAAAATAATATTGTCCCATGATCATGACGATTGCTTTGATGCAAACATTTTGTTTGTACCCATGGGTAAGCATACAATCGTCACAGAATTAAAACAAATAAGTCAGTGCCTTCGAACCTGGGCCCCTTTTCATGAAATTTGTTCCCATTGGCATAAACTATAATAATAATAATAATATTAATAATAAAGAAGTCTTCTAATGCCCCAATTCCACCTTTTTCAAGGTGCTCAGGGCGCAATGCTGATTGAATGCTGCTGCTGATTGAATGTTGCCATAGTAGTTACAATAATTGAACAGAAGTTATAACAATTGAAAAAACAATTTTAAACGGGCCCTGAATATGTGCCCTGTAATGATTGCATTGGGAATGCAATATCTAAAAAGTAAAATTTGGTTCTACAAAATGCATTACTGTTGTCAGGAAACGAACTACATGTATTTGAATAAGTGCAATGATATGATGCATTTATATCTTAAGTATACAATAAAGAACACAAATGTTACATTCATGAATTTCTTTGGCAAGTATGGACATTTTCATAGCGAAAATCACACAGCTAATACAATTCATTTTGTTCGACGATATGACAAATATGTGATATATTTCAGTGTGTCCCCATTTATGTATGCGTGTTTGTATGATTGGATGTGTGAACGACATGTGTTTGATACCATAGGCACATGAAATGGGTAATGGAGATGGCTCTCAAATCATTATTGGGGAGGGAGGAAAATGCGTTTTTACGCCCGAATGCAATTGCGTAGCGACGGGGGAGGCATTTTGTGCAGAAAAACAAAACAAATAAATACATAAGGTCTGCCCCCAATCATTTTGCATGCCCCCAACAATCAATGATAATTGTATCATTGCGTCTGATGTGTGACTCTGATGACAGTCTGTTCATATCTAACGAAGATGTGTACACCGAATCTCTAGGCATCCATCATTATCTCAGGTACTTAATTGGTAACTGCGTTGTATGTACAAAACAATACTAGTAGTTGGATACGCTTCTATTTCTCTCTCTCTTTCATTTATGCGCACTGAGACTTAATTGTAAGATTGCGCCATATAAGAAACGACTATTATTATTATTATTATTATCTGGCGAGTGATGAATTCACGTGCGATCCCCTCGCCTTTACGCATCTAGTGGCTCATGAATATGCATAAGCTTGATTTAATGAATCATAGTGTATACAATTTGTGTATACAATGCTATGTACTGTGCATGTATGCGGACGTACACGTAGTTCATATTTAAATGGGAGAGGCATAGAGACGTGTGAATGCACGCACATGTACTGTATTTAAATGGGAGAGACAGAAAGACGTGTGCTCAGTGCAGTAAATATCACAAAACTACTATGATTCATTAAATCAAGCTTATGCATATTCATGAGCCACTAGATGCGTAAAGGCGAGGGGATCGCACGTGAATTCATCACTCGCCAGATAGCCTCCATCAGGCGTTCAGTCGTTCCTGATCCTGCATGCAGCGCAGCCATTGCTTGCTTGAGACACGAAGCCTTGTTAAAGGCTAGATGAGAAGAGGCTGTCTCGGCAAATGATTGTGCAGGCGCTGTCCAGTCGTTCCTGCATAATGCATACTATACCGTGCATTCAACTCAGCTCAGACGAGACATGCCTTGTCAAGAGGCTTTTATAAAGGAGGCGATAATATTCACCCCATATGATTGCTGTTATGTATGTATATTATTGTGTCAGATTACTAGTACCAGTTATCTTAGGGTACAATAAAATCTGTGACACCGGAAAACAACTGCCATTGGAACCACGGAGACCATGGCAACAAGCGCATTCCACAATGAATCGTATACGGAAGATGCCTTAATACTCTCATTCCCTCGTGCCTCAACATTTTATTATACATGTACAATGTACATCGTTACTATTCAGTCGTGTAGCGTGTGCTTAGTGATTAGGGGCATTGTTGGTGTGGGGGGGGGGGGGGGGTGGGGGGACGCCAATTGTATGGCTTGTAAAACAAATGAACGGCGTTATCATTACATTTCAATATCCTTATTTAACAATATTCCAGCCTGGGTTTTAATTATTACAAAATTACTCGCAATAACAGAAGACGACATATTTCCACCTGTTTGAAAGCCCTCCTTAACTTGTTAAGCCCCCCCTTAAGAATTCGCGATTACAGGGGGGTGCCCAAATGACGTCAATCCCGGCCAGTGGCGTACCCAGGATTTTTTAAAGTTTTTTTTTTTCTTCAGAACAAATTTCTGTCAGCGGGGGGGGGGGGGGGGGGGGGGGGGTGGGGGGGTTGGGGGGTAGTCGTCGAAAATTGTTGAAGCATAGACCAAGATCCAGTGGTTGAAAATCCTGTAAGCGGGGGGGGGGGGGGGGGGGGTAGTCATAGAAAATTTTCGAAGATGAGACCAAAAATTTTCTACATTTTCGAGCCCGAGACCAAGGTTTTTCTCACTTTTCGAGGTCGAGACCACGGTTTTTTTGCACTTTTCGAGGCCGAGACCACAGTTTTTCTAACTTTTCGAGGCCGAGACCATCGAAAATGACGGTCGAGACCGCTAAAGTTTGGTCACGAGACCAGTTAAAATTTGTACAGATGCGAGATTCCTCCTGCAATGACGTCACACTGAAATGCCTTTTGTGTATTCAATGACTTAGTATCGACTTACCGATTTCACAGTGTTCTCCTCCAAAGTTCCCCGTGCAGTTGCATTTGTAAGAATCGAGTGTTTCCACACACTCACCGCCATTTTGGCAAGGGTCGCTGAGACATTCTGTCAGAAAAGGAAAAAGGATTTGTTAAAAAATTATATTCGATTGATCAATGAAAATAATATTGTCCCATGATCATGACGATTGCTTTGATGCAAACATTTTGTTTGTACCCATGGGTAAGCATACAATCGTCACAGAATTAAAACAAATAAGTCAGTGCCTTCGAACCTGGGCCCCTTTTCATGAAATTTGTTCCCATTGGCATAAACTATAATAATAATAATAATATTAATAATAAAGAAGTCTTCTAATGCCCCAATTCCACCTTTTTCAAGGTGCTCAGGGCGCAATGCTGATTGAATGCTGCTGCTGATTGAATGTTGCCATAGTAGTTACAATAATTGAACAGAAGTTATAACAATTGAAAAAACAATTTTAAACGGGCCCTGAATATGTGCCCTGTAATGATTGCATTGGGAATGCAATATCTAAAAAGTAAAATTTGGTTCTACAAAATGCATTACTGTTGTCAGGAAACGAACTACATGTATTTGAATAAGTGCAATGATATGATGCATTTATATCTTAAGTATACAATAAAGAACACAAATGTTACATTCATGAATTTCTTTGGCAAGTATGGACATTTTCATAGCGAAAATCACACAGCTAATACAATTCATTTTGTTCGACGATATGACAAATATGTGATATATTTCAGTGTGTCCCCATTTATGTATGCGTGTTTGTATGATTGGATGTGTGAACGACATGTGTTTGATACCATAGGCACATGAAATGGGTAATGGAGATGGCTCTCAAATCATTATTGGGGAGGGAGGAAAATGCGTTTTTACGCCCGAATGCAATTGCGTAGCGACGGGGGAGGCATTTTGTGCAGAAAAACAAAACAAATAAATACATAAGGTCTGCCCCCAATCATTTTGCATGCCCCCAACAATCAATGATAATTGTATCATTGCGTCTGATGTGTGACTCTGATGACAGTCTGTTCATATCTAACGAAGATGTGTACACCGAATCTCTAGGCATCCATCATTATCTCAGGTACTTAATTGGTAACTGCGTTGTATGTACAAAACAATACTAGTAGTTGGATGGGCGAATTCAGTGGCGTAGCGACGGGGGGGGGGGGGGGGGGTGGGGGCGATAATTTGAAGATAAAATATAAATACATTTTTTGAAAACACAAAGCAATGCACAATAATGTTGCGCCCCCCCTCCCCCTCAACACTGGGCGAACTATACATCGGTATAAGCGTTGGAAGTTGTAAGAATGTGATGATTTTAAAATGTGAACATTTGATAAACAGTTCAATTTCTTAACAATTTAAACGAACAGGTAAACAAAAAAAAAAAAATGAACGCGTGGCAGTGAATTGGAGGAGCATGTTATACGACTACTGATATTTTGACCCCGAATTCATATTTAAACAAATGTTAAATGTTTAGTACTGGTTGAGAGGGAGCTTCTAAAAATACTTCATTTGTAATGTAGAGGAGAACTGAGTGTAAGGACTGCAGAAAACATAGATGTTTGATCGAAATCCGTTCAGAAACAGCTACAGCATCAATATATTCGATTCAAATAAATGTTGGTCCCATATTTATTCGACAATTTAAGAAAATATGTAATAAAATGTAATAAAGTGTAACATTTGAAAGAGCACACAAATGACAGAATCGACTTTGTTTGTTCAAAATTGGTATATAGAAACAGCTAAAATGTCAATAAATATTTATGATGGGAATAGATATATGGTATCAACTTTTATTCAATACTTTAAGAAAATATTTGTGTCCCGCCATCCTCAGGGGAGCCAAAAGTCGCAAGATGTCGAACCTCAGAAATCACGATTGATTTGAAATTGCATGAAAAAGTGAAAACAAATATTATTGCCTCATGCATTTCCCTGATATCTGTTCTACCGGTACGCAAAGTATCCAGTAAAAATACCCAGTGGAAAGATAAAAATTAAGCAGAGTTTTGAAGCATGTTTTTTCGGGTTTGAAAAGTTTGCGTTCCAAAATTATTTGGCACTAAAAGCGATCGATGTTAAGCTCCGCCTCTTAACAACCCCTTTGTGCTAAGTTGGAAATCTCGGTAGCTGTCCAGATCGAGATTCTTTAATCCCTATTGACTGCGCCGCCGCTTGCACGGAGATTAGTAATCCAAATGGCCTCCTTTGTATAGTGATGTATGTGATGTGTGTGTGCGTTTACTTGCTTTAGTGTGTTATTTTGCAGTGAGTGGATGTACATGTGTGTCTGTTTTGATGACATAAAGTATGGAGGCATTGATTAACATGGC
The DNA here is from genome assembly GCA_037951105.1 of Echinarachnius parma. Taxonomy (NCBI): domain Eukaryota; kingdom Metazoa; phylum Echinodermata; class Echinoidea; order Clypeasteroida; family Echinarachniidae; genus Echinarachnius; species Echinarachnius parma. Next base: position 71,106 of record JBAMJV010011486.1, on the reverse strand, counting down.
GCCCATTGATTGAGTTTGACAAAGTATGTTTATGATAATACGACCCAAGTCATATCCAATTAACTGCACACCCTTTGGTACCTGGGGCCTCCCCCTCCAAAATGTCTAGCTTCGATACCCCGTTTTACTTTTCACGTATCAACATACTGTTCTTTGTAATAGTTTTTACATAACTGCCATGGACCAGACGCAAGTTTGCATTCCTACAAACAAACGCAAAAGTGCGCATTTAACACGGCATGCAAGAAGCTAGCAGCATTAAGTGTGGTTGAAATTTGCACTCGTGTGTCGGTCGTTGCCAATATGCAGAGAGAAGGGATTACAATTACTGTAGTGCGTGTAATATACACCTAAGTAAGCTGTCTGCAAATTGGCAATGATAAACCAAAATAAACGAAAGCCGGATGTATTCAGCTTTCCAGATACAGTCTACCATCGTAGTTAAAGGAACTACAGCGTCTAGATGGCCAAATTTTCACAATTCGGCTCTCTATATGTAATTTTTCCTGAAGAAAAAGAATTTGGCAGTCATTTCTCATAAAATCAATCAATTTTGGGGTAATTAGTAAATATATAATTGTCCTGGGAACGCCCCTTTTAAATCACCAAAATGTGACGTCATCTAAAGAACAGATTAATGAACTAAATTCTGTAGATCGTCATGACGTAAGCCAATGAATTGTCAATCACATGTCGATCACGCTGGCGATTCCGGACCCTAAATGTGGGTGGGGCGTAAATTGGCTGCTAAGTGAGATTTGGCATTAAAAAAATAGTCTTAAATCACTACTGTGTTTATTTTCATGGATTTTTTTTAGGCAGACCTATGTTTCAAGTCATCAACTATGGAATAAGTGTCAAAGTACGTTATATTCTGTAGGTCCTTTAAACAAAGAAGACTAAAAATACTACATGATGATGACTTCGCTGGGTATGAACACTTAATTATTTTTGTTCCATTCTGTCTTGAACTCTTGTAAGCCCCGTCCGCGTCGCCCGCACGCACGATTGCGGTATGGTTTCATCAAAGGATGCAGGAGAGTGTAGCTGAACTGCCTGTCAATATCGATTAATCGAACAATAACCAGAGCCAGAGCGGAGCCCCTTTTGTTACGTGAAAGTGCTCGCTATTGTATCATGTGCGCAATGTGTACAGTTTATCGTTCCATACCCACTTAAATTTTAATTAAATCTGTTCATATCTCTACCAAGCATGGATAATATTCAACAGTTTCTGGAGGGAAGGTGTATATCATACATATTTACTGATATGCAAGTTTTCAAGAAAATTGAATAAAGGTTGCCACGACATTCTATTCATGCAATCGTTTCATTTATGACCTGCTTAAAATGCTAATTTCACTTTCGAAATGGATGTAAAGTTTCTTGAGCTATTTTCTCGGCATCTTATTTCCAGACCGTTCAATATTTGCCTTAGAAAAATGTCAATAACTCCGCGTTGCAGAATCATTATGAGACAAACTTTATATCATATTAAAGCTTAGATATTGCTGAATCGAACTAAATACAAATCCAAAAAATCAACTTTGTCGACTTTTGGTTCTTCTCCGTAGGACGGGTCACATTTATTAATAATATATATTTGTAAAAATCTAGCAGAATGGATAATAAAAGTTTTGTTGATAATCTCCCTATTTAATGATAATTTGTCTCCAAACATCACATTCGCATATTTTGATTAGAAAAGAGTTAAAACTTGACGTATCCCTTTTGTGTTAACAGCTGTTTTTGTTATGAATACGGAACGTAACCATGTACATGTTTTTCTACATTCAAGCATCATTGAATAATCACTGTTAGTTTTTGATAATAACTGGCAAGTTTCAGTTCAAAGCTGTTTGACCAAAACTTTAAGTGCCCCTTTAAACCGTTTTTGACAACCTTGCTACGGAATTACGATTCTAACTAAAACGCACATTCACAATCTTTGACTAAATCAATTACAATCTTTCATTTGTCTAAATATCACCCTACTGAGTTAACGGAGTGTTTTGAATAAAAACATCTTTATAACTGAGCCGCTGATATGTAATTACATATCAGCGGCTCAGTTAGAAGGTTGTTCAATACCCTCCGTTAACTCAATAGGGTGATATTTAGACACTTGAAAGATTGTAATTGATTTAGTCAAAGATTGTTACCATTCAAGCATGTTTAGATTATAATTATTAATTTGTAGTGATAACGTACACGTTTTAGTAACTAAAATACAGTTTGACCAGAACTGTTTACTCTCCTGTTAATGTTTTTGTTGTTGCATAAGTACACAGTTTAGTTTCAGTGCTAAATTAAAATAATTCATAAAATAAATATCTATATTGCGATCAACAGTTTACAAATCGTGCGTCTCATGAATGACCAATTAATACCGAACAACTGTCTTGCTTATATCTAATCATGTTTCCTAAATTAACTAATTTACCATTGTTTCCGCAATAAATATGATAATAATATGACCTTCGTACCTGGGATACGGCAGATGACGAATCCTGCTCGGTTTCCATTGCAGGCACGCACGAACGACGAGGGGCGTACAACCTTGGGAATCATACGGACCACCGTGCCGTTAGACAGCCGCGCCTCTCCGCATGATTTCCGCGTCGGAAGGGGGTACTGCTCCACGCCTCCATGCCTGCCAGAAGAGCAGACCGACTGAGTGGCACTCGCACCGGAAAACACTTTAAGAAAAATAGATTTAATATTATGATAATTATAATGTCAATGTTTAGTGGCTTACGTAACAAACAAAGAGTAGCAAGAAGGCCATTGCATTTCATTGATCCATATTTTAAAAATATAATTTGGCCAGAATCATTTGGGGCTTTTGTCACATTTCTTTTGTACCTTTGTAATTTTTCACACATCATTCATAATAAGCTTTCAATGATATTGTTGGTAGTATGATTTAGTCTCAATTATCACTATAGAAATTTTTTTGAATTCAATTGATAACTTATTGTAGCTAACCAATCATAAATGCGGAAAAGTTTTGGTTTGTAAACATGTTATGAAGTAAATTGATCACTCTTTTTTTTTTTTCTTTTTTTTTTTGGAGAGGTTTTAAAGCATTGACCAGTTGGAACTGGAAATGCCCTATAAAATCAATTAATAATTCAGAATATTGCCTAATTTCCTTCAAATTGATATAAAATCAAAGCGCATAATATACAACATATACAATAATATACAATATTTAAAATGTATAAATCTAAATAAATCCTAGTGAACAATGAATCTATTTAATTAAATGAACTACAAATTAAATCGACCGTCCGTGTTCCATGCCTAGTTTGGTTTTATCCCCGTTTAACACAATTAACAAGCCAAATAAAAACTGTCCCTATATCACAAACACCTTAATTTTCATAAGAATCATGGCTTTCACAAATTACGGTCGGATATACAAATACAACACAATGTTAATTTCTAACTCGATTGAGTATAACGCACTCTTTATAACGTGCGAACAAATTAAAACAATGACAATATAAACAAAAATTTAAATCAAGCATAGCTTACTCATCTTGCAGAACATAGCTATGATGATGGAACGTAGCAGAACCATAATGTTGATGTTTTTGTTGT